>MU694910.1:23270-45858 GCA_026770625.1 Nicotiana glauca | reverse complement strand
AAAGGGAAAAAGAAACATCAAGTCAGTAACATGAGGAAAACATTTGGGTCATCAGGATCAGAAAGTTTGAAAGTTAGTTGGGAAATTAAGTCAAGACAATATAAGTTCAAAAAGCAAGGCGGAGCAAGTCCAGAAACAGAAGCATGGCCAACAAGAATTCCAGCAGCTAACCACCATTTTATACTAACAAATTATTCTTTGATTAGAACAGGGACAAAAGATTCAAATTCTTACTAATCACTTTAAAGTGAATGTGACCAATGTGGATAACAAGGGAACACATCAAGTTGCAGCAGTCAGGCACCCACCTGGAGAACAAGGGAGGACAGTTCAAGTTTTAAAGGAAAGCAGCAATGTTCAAAGGAATCCATTTCAAGTTTCAGCAGTCAGGCGCCCACCTGGAGAACAAGGAAAGTTTAATTCAAATTTTAGCTTTCAATCTGTATATTTGATAATATGCTGTACCCAGCCACTGGACTGGGGCAGAAAATTTTCTTTGTTTGTCTATGTTTGCAAGCAGGCACCCACCTGAAGAACAAGGGAATATCTTTTCAAATGCAGCGAGCGGGCGTCCACCTGAAGAACAAGGGAATACGTTTCAAATTTGGCAAGCAGGCGCCCACCTGAAGAATAAGGGAATACATTCCAAAGTACAGCAAGCAGGCACCCACCTGAAGAACAAGGGAAGTGTAATACAATTGTTATCTCTCAAGTTAACATTCAGTAACATCATGCACCTAGTTATCAAACTGGGGCAGAAAAAAATCTTTTTTGTTTTGTATGTTTGTTGTAAGCAGGCACCCACCTGAAGAACAAGGGAATACGTTTCAAATTTGGCAAGCAGGCTCCCACCTGAAGAACAAGGGAATACATTTCAAATTCAGCAATCAGGTGCCCACCTGAAGAACAAGGGAATATCTTTTCAAATGCAGTAAGCAGGCACCTACCTGGAAAACAAGGGAAGTGCAATATGAATTTTATCTTTGGATTTTAATATCTGATAACATGATATGCCCAGTCACCATGCTGGGGCAGAGAATTTTCTTTATTTGTCTATTTTTGTAAGCAGGCACCCACCTGAAGAACAAGGGAATACATTTCAAAGTGCAGCAAGCAGGCACCCACCTGAAAAACAAGGGAAGTATAATACAACTCTTATCTCAAGTTAACATTCAGTAACATCATGCACCTGGTTATCAAACTGGGGCAGAAAATTTTCTTTGTTTTGTATGTTTGTTGTGAGCAGGCGCCCACCTGAAGAACAAGGGAATACATTTCAAAGCAATCATAAGCAGGAGCCCACCTGAAGAACAAGGGAATACTTTTTCAAGCAATCACAAGCAGGAGTCCACCTGAAGAATAGACACATATTTCAAAACAGAGTCAAAGCAACAGCCAAAATGCCTTTGGAAGAATACGAGATACAAGTTCAAGGCAACACAAGAGCAAGTTGAAGACATAGATAGGATCTTTTGTAACCCCTAGATCATAGCTTATGCTAGCTTCTTTTATTTTACCATGGTGTAATAAGGAGGTCAGCCAACAATAACAGCAGCAACAGCAGTGAGATCACAGCTCTTGGTAGTCCCAGCTACCAGACACTCCCGAACTACACTGACCTGATTCCTGTTTAGCCCAGGATATGTAGGCAACCTCTGAAGCAGGGTGCGGTCAAAACTTTTCAAAATGCTTCACAACGGAATACTCGAACGGGCAAAAATCGCTCATATTTGCTCATTTATCTTTGCATGAAAACTCTTCGTGTTTTCTAGCAAAGAGGGGCAGCTGTGAGCACGTGATTTTTGCCCTATATATGAGTTATTCCCATAAAATCCAAACAAAAGATTTTTTCCTATTTTTACAATTTGTGTGAATTTTGTGATAATTGTTTGCATAGTATTTGTGCATGTTAAGTCAAATAAAAATACAAAAATATGCATTTACATTTAGAAAATTAATTTCACATTTAGTAGGTGTTAATTCATTTTAGAACAATTCAAAGAAAATTCAAAAAATAGTTCTTAGGCAATTTTAATTGATAAATGTTGCATTCAACTTTAAATAGTGATATTAAATAATTTTAGGAGTTAAATAGTTTAATTAGGTTTTTGTTTTAGGTTTTACAAAATTAGAAAAAATAATAGGCAAAATAAAATAGAAAATATAAAAATAAAATACAAAAGGCAAATGAAAAATAGTAATATAAAATATAAATAAAAAGGAATAATTTGAGCTGTGTTACAGCCCAATTGAAGTCACCCGTTCCCAGGCCCAAATATTTTCATCCGCCCAAGTTTCAACCTGGTCCAATATCCCAAAGACCGGTCCAGTTGCCAAATTAACCAAACGACGTCATTGGCATTTCTTATTAATCCTGTCCGTCCAATGATTTAAATCCAACGGTTCACAAGTGATCTTGATTAAATATTAAAGGGATGGACTGATTTAATTAAAGCAAAAAAATAAAAACACAACCTGTAACGTTTCTTTCTCCCCTGTCACCCGCCGGAACCCTCGCTGGCAGAAAACGCAGGCTATACCAACCACCACCAAAATTACACCAAGGTCGCCTCAATCCCATCTTCTCACCCCTCTACTCGATTTCCCTCAAACATCACCCCGTCTCCTCGAATAACCTAGTTTGTCTCGCCGGAACCCTACCGCCGGCGAGTAATAGTTTATCCAAATAACCCCTAATTTACACCATAAAAGCCTCATCCCAAATACCCAAGTCATATTTTCCAAATCCCACCAGAACTTCTCAAATATTAATTCCAAAATTTTCTGGCCAAGAACCTTCATTAAAATTCTTTGCGATTCATTGACCGTAACATCCCAAACGGGTATTTTCTTTTTGGAAAAAACACATGTTCGGTATGTTACGGCTCATAGATCCTAAAAAATTCCAACGGATTTGGCTCAAAAAATGATCGAAGCAAGCTAAAAGAAAACCAAGCTAAGTTCTTTTTCCTTTTCTTTATTTTGGTTTCTTCTATTTTTTCTGCACGAATTTTTTCTTTTTTTTGATTTTATCATGATTTTCGATTCATTTCTGTTCGTGGTTGTTTAGTGTTATTAGGGTTTACTGATTCTTTGTAGTATCTGTTATTTTAAAATTAAAATTGATATGGTTGAGTTTCTGTTTGATTAGTTGTTCTTCCTAAAATCCGTTAATTATTTTGTTCTAATTTTGTCATAAAGAAATTAGTGTTAAGTATTCTGTTTTACATGTTCATTATTGATAGCTTTTGGTTTTAATGTTTTATAATATTTTACTTTGTTAAGTTGCTTGGTTATAGCTATTAAATACTGATCAATAGTTAGTTAATATTAGAATTAGATTAGTTAATTTCTGATAACTAGTTTGTTATGATTAGTAGTTAATTAGATTTTTTATTAATTGTAATAATTAAGTTTATAAATTGATAATCCGGCAATTAAAATTCAGGAGGTGAAATGGCTGAAGGGCAGTAGGGTAATTAGTAGAACTAAGGTTCAGGAAGTCTTCTAGGTACATTAAAAGGTTTAGTAGTAATTTTGAGGGGTAACAGGGGTAATCTGGGCATAGAAAAATGACAGGATCATTAAAAATGGTAACTATTAAAAGGAAGTAGGGGTATAACAGGGATTTTTAAGGAAATAGAAGATTCTAAATTGGGGTATTAGCATAATTCTTAATAAATAGTTGTAGCCAATTGAATAACAAATTAGAAATTAGAGGTTTAAAATAGAAATAACACAGGGACTAATATGTAAAATGAAAATCTGAAATTCCCTCCCATTTGTGCCTATAAATAGGTAGTAATTCTGTTTCTTAGAGAAGTTTTAGACCCCTGAAAATTTCCAAAAGTTTTGAGAACCCAAAAATTTCCCAAAAAAATATCTGATAGGCTTCAGATCTGAAATTAAAAATTTCAGATCCAAATTTCTTCTTCTAGATCCAAATTTCTTTCAAAAAATTCAAAAACAAATCCAAAAATCAGTAAAAACTAAAAATAAGTACTGTTTCATTGAGTTTACAGCTAAAATTTTCGATTTTCAAAGTTCAAATATAGTATTTGAGGATCAGAGATCATTTGAAACAATTTTAAGTAATTTCAAGGGTTCGATCACCTTGATTTAGCTAGTTTTGCTGTGCTTTGGATTGCTGAAGTTTTCCTGGATATTCCTAAGGGTAGTTCAAGTAAATTTGGGTTTAATTGAGGTTGTTTGAAGCTATTTGGTCATCTGTTAGTTCTAGTAGAAGATCTGGGGTTAAATCAAGTTAATTTGGTGGGAAATCCTTTTTTTTTTGTATAATTTCTGGACTGCTACTAGTTCGAATCCATTTTTGGGCTGTGTTGATGCAATTTCTGATGCTGTTGACTCCTTGCTGTTGCTGTGATACTGATATTTGGTCTTGATCGCTGACTCAATTTTCCTTCATTTGTCTTCCTTCTCACGTACACATCATGTAAATTTTTGTGTTCATGGAAATGAAAATGATGTGCAGGACAAGCATCTTATAAAACTTATCATTCGGTTTAAGTAATGGTGATCGCTCTTAGATGTTAGTTTGTAGTAAAATTTAGGTAGCTTCAAACTGTTTAAAGTTTGTTGTTGATCATGAGATTGTATAACTAGACTCTATAATTCCTTAAATAGTTTGAAGTAATATTGCTAGCTTTGTTTAATTCTATAGCTGAACCATTTAACAGATTCGCTATTCATGTAATTGTACGAATAGTAATTTCAGTGATAGTTCTAGTTTATTTATAGTCATTTGTTGCTATTTGTAAAGCTACCACTTAGGAGTCAATTTGTGTGAATAGTAATTCTGCTGTTTGTTGTCTCTTAGTTTAAGGATCTCATATAGGATAATTTGATAGTTCAAATACACTCACTAAATCAACATTGATAAAAGCAGATATCACAATTAGCAAATACAAATTACATCTTGTCTGAAATTAGTAGATTTAATGATATAGCTTATGAGCAGTTTATGTTTTCAATTCTAAACTAGGCGATAATTTAGATCATTTTGTTTAATCTGAATACAATAAGCAAGTTTGAATAGTCTGGGTCGAACAGACTTATGGCGTAGCTGACTAACAGTCAGTATTTATGCCAAATTGGGCCTCAACATGCTAAAATACGGCCCAAGCCTAAAATAGGTGGTCCAACTTGTTGTCTGGACTTTGAGCTACATAACAAATCTTTCATTTTACTTAGAAAAATAATTTTCGTGTAAATTAATATTTATTTCCTTTTGAATAATTGATCAATAAAATTGTAGTCACTTGTAAGTTAGCCTTTAATAATAAAATGAGACGAGTCTCGCCAAATCATAATATACAATTGTGGGACCCTTATTAATTACTTAATAAAAATACTTAGAAATTCGGGATGGGCCGTTTAGCGAATTTCACGGCCTTCCCAAAAGATAACAACGCGCTAGTTTCTTTAGACGCGATTTTAATAAAATTATATTCCTAAATACGGGTGTGCATTTCATGCGGCCCAAATCCAAATCCAAAAACGTCAAATAGGAATGTGTCGAGGATCCGGGTGCATTTCATGTGACGTGATCCGAAAACATGTTCTTAAACGACGTTCACTTTCTTAAATAAAATAATTGACAAAAAGCGGTAATTAATTCTAAAATTACATCAGTAGGGTAACATGTATAAAAAATTAAATTTTAGTCAAATATAGCAGTTGAGCGACCATGCTAGAACCACGGAACTCGGAAATGCCTAACACCTTCTCCTGTGTTAAAGAATTCCTTACTCGAATTTCTGGTTTGCGGACTGTTAATAGAGTCAAACCCTTTCCTCGATTCGGGATTCAAACCGGTGACCTGGGACACCATAAATTCTCCAAGTGGCGACTCTGAAATCTTAATAACGAATCCCGTTTCGACTGTCCTTTAAGTGAAAAAACTCCTTTATTATGCCCTTCACGGGGTGTAGTAAACGATAAAAAAGAGGTGTGACACTTACCAAAAAATACACTGTCTTTCAACAACGAGGATGCAGAAAGGATCGAGCAAACTCATAACGATGCACTGGTAATATCTGTCCTTATGAATAAAAGTCAAGTTAAATATCGTTTGATTGATCCAGGCAGCTCGGCCAACATTATTCGATCGAGTGTTGTTGAACAAGTCGGCCTACAAGATCAAATTGTGCCTGCAACTCGAATATTTAATGGCTTCAACATGGCGAGCGAAACTACCAAATATGAGATTATTTTGCTAGTGAACGTTGTCGGGACCATCGAGGAAACAAGGTTCCATGTAATCGAGGGTGATATGAGTTACAACGCCCTGCTCGGAAGACATTGGATCCAACACGTGAGGGTAGTACCCTCGACCCTTCACCAAGTTATAAAGCTCGCCACATTGGGGGGATTCAAAATAGTGTATGGGAAGCAAATCACCGCTAAAGAGATGTTTGGAATCGATGAGATAATACCAGTATCGACATCAATAAAGGGATCGAATTCAATAGGAAACCAGGAAGTCAAATAGCAACAACAGTCACCAGCCTCCGCCCAATCGGAGGAGCAGGGAACTTTCGAGGATGATAACTATAAGATACCCCAAACCTTCATAATCCCCGATGAAACAAGTTATACTGGTCAGGCATCTCCCGATCGAAAGGAATACCTAGGCACTGGGTTAATTTTCGAGATCAGGAAAAAAACTCATTTAATTCCTTAAATCTAATATGGATTGTTTTTCCTGTTCCCATCTCAATATGACATGGATCCCACCGAAAATAACTACTTATAAACTAATCTTGGACCCGAAGTTCCGCCCGATGAAACCAAAAAGGAGGCCTCAGTCCGAGGTAAAACACGCTTCATCAAAGATGATATAAACAAACTTCTAAAAATAGGATCCATTCGGGAAGTAAAGTATCCTGAATTGTTAGCAAATGTAGTAGTAGTCCCTAAGAAGGGAAATAAACGTAGAATGTGCGTAGACTATAAGGACTTTAATAAGGTCTTCCCCAAGGATTCTTTTCCTTTGTTGATTATCGATCGAATGATCGATGCCACAGCTAGCCACGAGATTCTCAGTTTTCTCGATGCCTACTCTGGGTACAAACAAATATAGATGAACTTGGAGGATCGGAAAAAGACTTCGTTTATCACTAAATACGGTACCTATTGTTGTAACGTAATGTCGTTTGGACTAAAAAATCATGGTGCAACTTATCAACACCTACTAAATTGAATGTTCGAAGAACAAATAGGAAAATTAATGGAAGTTTACATTGATGCCATGTTAGTTAATTTCCTATGATCAGAGGACCATTTGGTACCAACCGTCTCTCAAGTTGGGGAGGATCCTAGACTCCCCTTACTAGCATTCCAGAGTAGGCGGTTTCAGCAGTTATAGCAGTTTAGCCTGTCATTGCTACTCATCTTAGGGAGGGACCCACAATGCCATTAGAAGGGCCAAAGAGATTGGACAAGTTAACTAAGTAATTTTTTCTTATATTTGGTGTCACACCTTATGAGGATCCACAAGATATTATAGACCGTTGCCACGAGGTACTACGTAACATGGATATAGTGGAGTCCAATAGAGTTGACTTCGCGGTATTTCAAATGCATGACTCTGCCAAGAGGTGGTGGCAAGAGTATATTCGGAGTAGTCCAGCAGGTTCACCTTCACTCATTTGGGAATAGTTTTCAAAGTTATTTTTGGAGAAGTTTATCTCCTTCACTTTGAAAGAGGCACAGCTAGTTTGAGCGCCTCGAGCTGAGTACCATGAATGTTACCCAGTACGAGAATAGATTTGTGAATTTATCTTTCTATGGAGCTATCTTTGTTGTCTATCACCACGAACGCAACACATGGGATGTGTACTCCGAGTCTTGGCTAGGAAGTGCCTTCGCGAACGTGAAGGGCAACAGTCCTATGCACTTTGCAAACGTGCAGAACACCTGATGCCCTAAAAATGCTAAGTCGGGATTTTATCATTCTTCACCATTTTTGAAAGCTAGAGGCCGGACTAGAGAGATTTTAGGGGATATTTTCATCCCAACTTCATTTATTAGTACCTTTTAACTAGTTTTTTTGGATTTTCTTAAACACCTATTGATTTTTGACCTTAAATCTATGAATTTCAAGGTATAAATTAGGTGTTTTGGGTACAATTTAGAAATTTTGTAAAATTCATATTTGTATCTCAAATTAAGGTTAGATTTCAAAACAAATCATACAGCTGGAATCAATGGTGAACGAGTAATCGAGTTTTGGTCTGAATCTCGGATTTTGACCAAGCAGTTTCGGGGTTGACTTTTGTTAGTTGTTTTCAATTTCATTAAAGATTGAGTTATTTTCACTCGTGAGTAGTTTCTAAAACTTATTTTGAATTGCTTCAACTATATTTGGTTAGATTTGATTGGTTTGGAGACTTATTAGAAACTGATAGTTTTGATTGTTTGTTGATGTGATTCTAGAAAGAGGTAAGTGTTGTGGTTAACTTTGATTTGAGGGAATTAGGACTAGATGGTCTATTTGCTACTTGATTTATTTGTGGGGATGTTGTATATGCAAAGTGACGAGTATATATACATAGTCATTGGTTATGCATATGGGTTGGAAAACTTATTTGTTGCTTTAAATTATTTTATGCCTTCATTTAATCGATGTTATGACTTGTTAATGCTTTAATTGTTACTTTTCCTTGTTAAATTTGTTCTCTTGTTTATTACATATCTTAAATTGCTATTTGTTTTCATGTATCCGTGCCTTAATTTATTTATTGTCTTTAACTGCTTTATGACTTTATGTGTTGTTAGATAGCTATTTTTATCCGTTTTCTGCCTTTAATTATATAATTTCCTTACTGCATTTTATTGTGAGGTACGCAATAATTGGTTGTAGTTTGTTCATTTATTTTATATTATGTGGGATTAGGTTCCACGTTACAACAGATATTGCTATTTGTGTGTGGGATCGGAACGAATATTTGTATTGTTGTGTTGGATCGGGTTGTACACCGCAATAGATATTGATATTATTGTTTGGGATCGGATTGCACGCCACAACGATAGTTGTACATATATTTGTGATCAGGTTGCGCGCCGCAACGGAGAAGACACATTGATTTTTTTTAACTGTTGGTTCAGTGTTTGTATTGTTTTGAGAAGTTGAGCATAACTGTTATTCTGGGGCCCTTTGTTGTTTAGACTCAGCACTTAAAGAGTACATGAGGTCGGTTGTACTCATACTATACTTGCACCACTTGTACAAATTCTATTATTGGTCTCAACAACGGTTAGTGGAGGCTCGCCCGGACCTTCTTACACGAAGACTTGAGGCTGGGCTACACAGCGTTTGCATATCCTGAAGTCCCTTCTTATTTCTTGTACTGTTTATTTCATTCAGACAATTGTACTTTATTTTAGACCTTGATTGTAGTATTTGTTTTAGTATATCGTGTACTTTTGACACCAGATTATGGGATTTGACTAGACGACGCATTGGGAATTATTATATTCATTTTGAAGTTATACAATTTTTATCTCTTATTTAACTGTTTTGAAAACTAGTAAAATAAGTGATGTGTAGCTAATGTTAGATTGCTTAGCATGTGGACGTTAGACGCTATTGTGGTCCTGTAGTTGAGATTCCGGATCGGGATAATCGCTTCACATTTTATGGCTAAGCATATACTAATAGCTTTTCAAGTTCTTATGAAGTTATTCTATGATTTGTCATCCTGATAAAGTAATTAACTCAGATATATATAACTTATACAATCTAGTACGAACTGGATTGCAACTCGGAGAATAGATTCGAACACGAAAGAAGCACGATATCCTGGAGGAATAATTGACGATGATAACAACAAAATAAACTTCAAATGGCAAGGTTATTTTCTAAAAAAACTCGAGTATTTGAATTAAACCAAGTCTTGTCTTATCTTAGTTGTGAAACATTGATTTTTTCAAAGTCTTAATTGTGAAACGTCAATTTTTCTTTTTGGTTGAATATTGAGTAACTCAACCTCAAAAGCTAGCTCATGAGGTGAGTATTGTCCAAACCAAATAATAAAACAAAGTCCACCATCCCCATCCGATATGGGAGTCTTAACGAAAGTGCACGGTTAGCCACTAATAATATATATATTTACTTTTAAGACACTATTTAAGATGTCTTTAGTCTTTAGCCGCTGCTTTAATACTTTACCTTCATGGACGAAAACACCCATCTACTCATAAAAGTTCAGGACCAAGTGTCCTTAACTTTTGAACTTGCAACTCTATGTTCAGGACTTCAGGACTACATGTCCTTTACTTTTGAACTTGGAACTCGAAGTTTAGGACCACCTGTCCTTAAGTTCTCTGCTTGTAACTCTAAGTTAAGGACTACTTGTCCTTAACTTTTGAACTTGTAAGTCTAAGTTCAGGACCTATTGTCCTTAACTTTTGAGCTTGTTAGTCAAAGTTTAGGACCAAGTGTCCTTAGCATTTTAACTTGTAATTCTAAGTTCAAGACCAAGTGTCCTTAACTTTTGAACTTGGAACTCGAGTTCAGGACCAAGTGTCCTTGGCTTTTGAACTTGTAACCGTAAGTTCATGATCTATAACATAGCAGAAAACCAAACGTTATTTGTATCTTTTGACAAAAAATGATACAAATAGGTCTGAACGTAGCAGGATCATATCGCTTTCATATAAAGGAGAGAGAATGAGGAAGAATCAAACTCTATAGTCTTGCCACATCGATCAACAGCAAAAAAAATTCCCTTATACACAATGATATCGACTATTGAAACTGACATCTTTTAACATATTCTCGATCTCATCCAACGACTTCGAATAAAATAACATAGTATGATCATATTTTAGAGCTTCAAAAAACGCCAGTAGAGAAATATTACTGGTCTCATGAGTACACAACAAAACTTTTCTAAGAAAGTCGAGTTTTCGTGCTAGACACAATAAGATTTACAAACTTGAGAAACGCAGAAGTCTCACAGATGGCGGCAAGTTCTTCTCCCTATCATGAAAGAGATATGAAGAAAGGGTAGCATAGTAATTTCATATTAATTTTAATAGACTAGTGGCTACTATTACTAAGCATTGAAAATGCTGGATAAAAAGTAAATATTACTTTAAAAAGTGGCTACCCCACATAATTTTTACACCCCTCGCACGTTTAGGCCTGCCAACTAGAGCATAAACAATATACTATGGGGTCGAACTGTGATGACTCGGCCAGTCGTCTCATGAGTTACAGCTTTGTTTCCCCCATTTCTGCTTCTAATTGCTTTGTATAATAGTTCTATATATGATCGGGTTGGTTGGTTAGGGTTCGACAAGGATTTGGTAAGGTTTGAGACACTTAATCTCTTTTAAGGAAGGATATTAACTTATGTGTTAGAGGGCTCAGATGTGAGTTCTGATGGTTTGGTTAGTTTCGGAAGGTGATTTGTGACTTAGGAGAGTGATTGGAATTGGTTTTGGAGGTTTGGAGTAGATTTAGGCTTGAATTGGCGAAGTTGATATTTTGATGATTTTCGGTTGGTAGGCGAGATTTTGATATAGGGGTCGAAATAGAATTCCGAGAGTTACCCTAGTTTTTTTGGTCTTTTGGGATGTGTGTGCAAATTTTTAGGTCATTCGGACATAGTTTGGTTGGGTTTTTGATCAAAAGCGAAATTCGAAAGATTTTTGAAACTTAGGCTTGAAGCCGATGTGTTTTTGTTGATTTGATGTTGTTTGAGGTGTTTTGATGATTGGAACAACCTTGAATATGGTTTTTTATATGCTGATGCCTTTGGTTGAGGTCCCAGGGGCCTCGTGTGAGTTTTGGAGGATTGAACGGATCATTTTAAGTTAAGGAAAATTGCAGAAAAAGGTTTCAGCTGTTGCAGGAATTTAACTCTTCGCGTTCGCAAGGAAGGATATGCATTTGCGAAGGGTTGCGAGATCTTTGCATCGCGTTCGCGGGAAGTATAGTCGCCTTCACATAAAAGGAATGGATAGTTGAGCTTTTGGGGAAATTTGTTCATTGCGTTCGCTAGAGGGGGAACGTGATTGCGAATGTTGGTCTGAGCAAGCCATCGCGTTCGTGAGGATCTGGTCACGATCACATAGGAGGAAATTTGGTCAAGGTAATTTTGTGCTTCGCGAATGCGAGGCTTTGACCGTGTTCTCGAAGAAGAATTTCAGGCCTCGGCAGAATGTTTAAAAGGTCGTCTTGTCAGAGAATGTGGGGTTATTTTCCTCTATAATTGGTTGTTTTTGGAGTTTTTTGAAGGAGATTGAAGGGGGATTTAAGGGGAAACATTTGGAGGTAAGAAGTTTGAACTTAAAACTCGATTCTATTGTGAAATCTACCTAATAAATTATGGAATCTAGGCTTAAAATTGGGAAATTAGGGCTTAGGATTAAGAGACTTTAAATGAAGATTTGAGGGGTCATTTGGACTCCAATTTCAGTTTTCTTGATGTGTATTGACTCGTGGGAGGATAAGGATTCCGTGATGTGATTTTTACCGAGTTTCGAGGCATGGGCCCGGGGGTCAGGTTTGGCCTATTTTGGAATATTTGTATTATTTTAATTGTTTTGGCTTGGGTTTAGTTGCCTTAGCATATTTTGATGTCGTCGTTCTGATTTTGAATAGATTCGACACTAGTGGAGGCCGATTAGAGGGGCAAAGGCATTGTAGAGTAGTATTTTCACCGGTTTGAGGTAAGTAACCATTGTAAATTTAGAACTGAGGGTACCAAAACCCGTGTATTTGACTTGTTTTGATAAACGCGGTGACGCACATGCTAGGTGACGAGCGTGTGGGTGTGCAATGGGAGGGTTTGTGATTTGGGCCGTCCCGTAGCAAATATTAAGCCGCGTGTTTGGTTTGGAAATGTTATATTATTCTGTATTTTTGAATATTTATAATGTATTATGGGTTGTATGTCATGTTTGGGGCCATGTGCCGACGTGTATAACCCTTAGGGGCAGTTTGACTATTTTTCCTCACTTTACTTGCTAAAAGCATATCCTCAGTCATGTTTTACCTATTAAATGTCTAAAACTGGTTTATTCTTGTCACTTTTAAAAGAGAGAACTATTGGGACTGGGTTCCTTAATCTCCACTATTTTTCCCGAGAGACTGTGCGGTTAATGACTAAGAGAGGCCGAGCACCTAAGTATGAGGATATTTATATATATATGTGAGTTATAGATCGGGATTCACGCCGCAGCGATACTTATATGGGTCGGGATGCATGCCTCAGCGATATATATATATATATATATATATATATATATATATATATATATATTGATTGAGTTGGGCTCTGCAGCGATATAACGCTTTGGCTGTAGGAGCCCCTCTGGAGTCTGCACACCCCTAGAGAGTGTAGTCGACTATAAATATATGGATCGGGCTGCACGCCTTAGTGGTTATTATGATTTCTATTATTATAAGTTGTTGTGAGACTGAGTGACGAGGGTTGAGTCACGAGTGACTGAGAGGCTGTCCGAGAGGCCATGTTCTAAGTGATTCCTTGCCCGAGTGGCCCAGTTATGATGTTTTTTTCTGCTTTCACTCTCCTTTTCAATAAGCCTCTATTGAACATATTGTTAAGTATCCGATTTCAAATGTTTTAAATTGGAAAAGCTAATTCTATGGCGAAACTAGTTTTAAACTATAAAGTTGATCTTTTTTCATGTGATTATTCAGTTATATGCTTTTTAACTGCTCGTCACTACTTTTAGTACCTATTTACTTTAGTTACTTACTGAGTTGGTGTACTCACGTTACTCCCTCAACCTTGTGTGTAGATCCAGGTGACCGTGCGGCCGAATGAGGGCTGTTTAGCTGATCCAGTGTGTTGGCGGTGATTTCTATGTAGCTGCATGGTGTCCGCAGCCCTATTTCTCCCCTCTATCTTGTTATCTTTTCTGCATTTCCAAGACTATTGATATAGTAGGTATTCAGACTTTTATTAGAGGCTCTAGACTCATGGCACTAGATTTGTGGGGCTGTGTAGTTTACGTTTTATTGACTTCCACGTATTTATCTGTTGTTTTAAATGCTTATTATGAAAAGTATGGTAGCTAAACCTACGTATAAATGGCTTAATGTACAAGAAAAAAGGTTATGTTAATTGTTTAGTTGGCTTGCCTAGTAATGTGATAGGTGTCATCACGGCCGGTATTTGGGGTCATGACAAGTTGGTATTAGAGCCTAGGTTACATAGGTCTCGCGAGTCATGAGTCGGTTTAGTAGAGTTTCACGGATCGGTACGGTGTATTTATCCTCGAGAGGCTGTAGAACCTTTAGGAAAGTCCTCATATTCTTTAAATTCTTGTCGTGCGAATTTGTTGATCCGAGTACTAAACTTCTGTTATTCCATTATCTCATAGATGGTGTGGACACGTGCTATCGGGTAGGATAGAAGACCGCGAGTACCACCAGTTGGGGCCACCAGAGGTCAAGGTCGCAGTTGAGGTCGTGGAAAGGGCACAGCAGCTAAAGCAGCCCTGCAGATCCACTAGCTGTCCCAGTCCCGGATCAGGTCCCAATTATGGACGCTACAGTAGCACCAGCTCAGGCACCATCTGTGCCTATTGTGATTCCAGGCCTTTAGGAGGCTTTAGCTCAGATCTTATCAGTGTGTACCGGTTTGGCCCAAGCGGTCTTATCCACTGCGACCGCAGGTACTTCTCAGACCGGGGGAGGCACCTAGACTCCCGTTGCTCGCACACCTGAGCAGGGTGTGCAGGGACTCTAGACACCGGGGAAACCTCCAGCCTTGTTGGTTGCACCAGCTTAGGAGTTTGTGGTACCAGTTATGCTGAACGACGAGCACCGTCGACTTGAGAGGCTTGGTAGACTCTAGCCTCCGACCTTTAGCAATGCAGAGGGCAAGGATACCCAGGGCTTCTTGGGTAAGTGCTAGAGGATGCTTTGTATAACAGGGATTCTAGAGACCAGCGGTATGGCATTTACCACCTTTCAGTTTTCTGAGGCAGCCTTCACTTGGTGGGAGCCGTATGATAGGCGTATGCCTGTTGGTGCAGCGCCCCTTACTTAGCAGTAGTTCTCCGTTCTCTTCCTGGAGAAGTATGTGCCACAGTCGCGCAGAGAGGAGCTGCGTAGCCACTTTGAGCAGTTACGTTAGGGGGACATGATTGTGATGTAGTATGAGATGCGATTCTCAGAGTTAGCTCTCATGCGGTTTGGTTGCTTCCCACAGATCGAGAGAGGATCATGAGGTTTTTTAATAGCCTCACATATCAGCTTCGAATTCTTTTAACAAGGGAGAGAGTGACAGGTGCTACCTTCGAGGAGGTTGTTGATATCACCCGTGAGATTGAGTCGGTTCGCCTTTAGGAGTGAGAGGAGAGGGAGGCCAAGAGGCCTCGGGGATATGGTAGCTTTAGTGGTACTCCTTCGAGGGGCCAGTTCCAGTAGGGCAAGGGTTGTTTATTTAGGCAGGCACATTCGGCTCGCCCAGGTTATCATGGGGCATCATCTGGTCATGGTTTTCACAATTCTCACCAGGGCCACTCATCACTTAGTGCCCTTCCAGCTCAGAGTTTATCCCGTGCTTCGTCAGTATAGGTGTCACGATTCGAATTTTTCACTCTCGGGAGTCATGATAGCGCCTACTCGTAGAAGCTACGCAAGCCACGAACTTAAAATTATTAAATTCTTTTGTTTTTGATTCCTTTTTAACCAATTAAATTAACATGAAATAAAAAATTAAATAACATTAGAATATGAAATTTAGCGGAAGTATTAAATAAATATAAAACTGAATCATCCTGAAGACAACAAATGCCTTTAACCAGAACCTGGTGTCACAACATCCACGTACTCTCTAGGATTACTACAAATAAGTGTTCGAAAGAAAGGAACATAGTCTGTCTCGAGTACAAATGATAACAGAACATAAAAACTGATAGAAGAGACGCAGGGACTATGGACGCCAGCAGGGCTACCTCGAAGTCTAGGACTGAATGATGGCTCCCGATCTACTGCTGATGACCAAATGCTGCTCCGGGATGTGCACACAGTGTAGACTGTAGTATCAGCACAACCGATCCCATGTGCTGGTAAGTGCCTTGACTAACCCTGGCAAGGTAATGACGAGGCTAGGACCAAACTCTAGATAAACCTGTGCAGTTATATATATGTACAATAGAAAATAAACAAGAATAAACAGTTTAAATGGGAGGGGAACATGCTTCAGGGAGTAACTGATAAAGTAGAATTTCAAGAGAATTATAAGGAGACCAAAATCCACTCTTAACAAGAATAAGGAAAATAAAGACAGATTTCACTTTCTTTTCACATCTCGTTGCGGGCACACAGCCCGATCCCATTTCTCAATCTTGTGGTAGGCGTATCACCCGCTCCCATTTCATTATATCTCGTGGTAGGCGTACCACCCGCTCCCATTTTACTATATCTCGTGGTAGGCGTACCACCCGCTCCCATTTCACTAACTTGTGGTAGGCGTACCACCCGCTCCTATTTTATCATAACTCGTGGTAGGCGTACCACCAGCTCCCCATTTCACTATAACTTGTGGTAGGCGTACCACCCGCTCCCATTTCACTATAACTCGTGGTAGGCGTACCACACACTCCCATTTCACTATAACTCATGGTAGGCGTACCACCCGCTCTCATTTCAAGTCAACACAAAGTTACAATAAAGTCCCGATAAGGGAACAAAATCAACATAATAATTTCCCGGCAAGGGAACAACAATATCAAAACAACCATCCCGGCAAGGGAGAATCAGCTACAACCAATCCTAGCTCAACTCTTACTCAGCTCAATTAATACTAGTACTCAAGCATAAATAAAGTCCACGGGAATAAATTAAATCTATACTCAATATCAAGAGCCATCAATTTAACGCATTCGAAGTGTCATTTAAGAACACAACAACTATCAATTCAAGACTCAAGGTCATGCTCGACACCAACATATAGATACTCGTCACCATCCCTATATATTTTACTCAACAAGAAGCAAATAGCAAATATGACCCAACTCCTAATCCCTCAAGCTAGGGTTTAGACCGGACACTTATCTCGATCCCTTGAAAACAACTCTAGTCTCAATTATAGCTTTACCCCTTAATTCCACCACCATCTGCTTGAATCTAGTCATAAGTTGCTTAATTACATAAATGAACACTAAATGAATCAATTTGAATGCATAAAAATAAATTTCCCAAAGTTTTACCCAAAAAGTCAAAAATCACCCCCGGGCCCACATGGTTGAAACCCGAGGTTCGAACCAAAATCCTATTATCCATTCCCCACAAACCCAAATATATAATTTATTTTGAAATCGGGCCTTAAATTGGGGTCCAAATCCCCACTTTTTGAAAAACCTAGGTTCTACCAAAAATTCCCAATTTTCCCCATGAAAATCTTTGATTTTAGGTTGAAATCATGTTAAAAGATGTTAATGATTGAACGAAAAAAGTAAAAACTAACTTACAATTTATTTGGAAAGAGAGTTGTTCTTGGAAAATCGCCCAAAGGAGTTTGTGTTTTGAAAAGATGTGAAAAATGGTTCAAATTGGCTAAGTATAAAAAAAATTGCAGGTCTCAGTTTTGTGAAATGCGAACAGGGGTTCACAATTGTGAACCCCGACCTGCTGATGTGGGAATTGAGAAATATTGTTCGCGTTTGTGAACACTTTGAAAATCCCGAACTTTCGCATTTGCGATCAAAAAGGTCGCATTTGCGACTGGCCCTTCTTCGCATTTGCTGACCACTTGGTCGCATTTGTGATTAGGCCTGCACAATCCCTTTCTCTCATTTGCGATGCAAGGCTCATATTTACGAGACTGGCTTTGCAAATGTGAAGCCTACAGATCAGAAATACCAGAAATTTTTCAAAGTCCAAAATGCACCCGTGGCCTATCCAAAACTCACCCGAACCCTCGGGGCTCCAAACCAAATATACACACAACCTCAAAAACATCCTACAGACTTATTCATGCGATCAAATCGCCAAAATAACATCATAAACATCTAATTAAACCTCAAAATCCTTAAATTCATTCAAACTTATTAAAACATCAAATTTTCCAATTTAGGTCCGAATCACGTCAAATGATATTATTTTTCATCAAATTTCACAGAAACATGTTAAATCATATATAAGACCAGTACCGACTGTCGGAACCAAAATACGTACTAACATGTTCTAATAAAATTTTATTTCTAAGTTCCTTAAACAATTTCAAAAAATAATTTCTTTCAAAAATTCATTCCTCGGGCTTGGGACCTCGAAATTCAATTCCGGGCATACGCCTAAGTCCCATATTTTCCTACGGACCCTCCAGGACCATCAAATCACGGGTGCAGTCCGTTTACCCAAAATGTTGACCGAAGTCAAATTAACTCATATTATAACCAAATTTTACCATTTTTCACAGTTCTTTATATTCAAGCTTTCTAGCTACGCGCTCGGGCTGTGTGCGCAAATCAAGGTTACTCCAAATGAGGTTTTCAAGGCCTCAGAGTCGTAGAATTTAGTTTAAATCAAGTGATGACCATTTGGGTAATCACATTCTCCACCTCTAACACAACTGTTCGTCCTCGAACGGACAAAAGAAGGAAGTACCTGAGTCGGGGAAAAGATGTAGATAACCACTCTGCATATCAGACTCGAACTCCCAGGTCGATACCTCAGGAGGCTGACCTCTCCATTGAACACGAATAGAAGGAAAAATCTTTGATCTCAACTAACAAATCGACCGGTCTAGAATTGCTACCGGCTCCTCCTCATAAGACAAGTCCTTGTCCAACTGGACAGTGCTGAAATCTAACACGTGGGCTAGATTGTCGTGATACCTCTAAAGCATGGACACATGAAACACTGGATGCACGACTGATAAGCTCGGCGGCAATGCAAGTTTATAAGCCACCTCTCCCACTCTATCAAGAATCTCAAAAGGACCAATGAATCTAAGGCTAAGCTTGACCTTCTCCCAAATCATATCACGCCCTTCATAGGCAACACTCGGAGTAATACCCGCTCACTGATCATAAAAGCCCCATCTCAGACCTTACGGTCTACATAACTCTTCTGCCTAGACTGGGCTGTATGAAGCCTATCATGAATAATTATGACCTTGTCTAAGGCCTCCTGAACCAGATCCGTACCCAACAACCGAGCCTCTCCCAGCTCAAACCATTTAATCGGAGATCGACACCGCCTACCATATAAAGCCTCATAAGGAGCCATCTGGATACTCGACTTTTAGCTGTTGTTGTATGCAAACTCTGCTAAAGGCAAAAACTAATCCCACGAGCCTCCAAAGTCGATGACACTAGATCGGAGCATATCTTCCAAAATCTTAATAGTCCGCTCAGACCGCCCGTCCATCTGGCGATGAAATGTTATGCTCAACTCAACTCGTGTGCCTAACTCTCGCTGAACTGCTCTCCAAAAACGCAAGGTAAATTGCGTACCCTGGACCGAAATGATAGATACGGACATAGCATGAAGAAGAACAATCTCCCGAATATAGATCTCAGCTAACCTCTCAAAAGAATAGGAGACTACCATAGGAATGAAATGTGCTGACTTGGTCAGCCTATCAACAATGACCCATACTGCGTCAAACTTCTTCTGAGTCGGCGGGAGTCTAGTAACGAAGTCCATAGTGATCCGCTCCCACTTTTACTCGGGAAGATCAATCTTCCGAAATAACCCACCGGGCCTCTGGTGCTCGTACTTAAC
This sequence comes from Nicotiana glauca, assembly GCA_026770625.1. Taxonomy (NCBI): domain Eukaryota; kingdom Viridiplantae; phylum Streptophyta; class Magnoliopsida; order Solanales; family Solanaceae; genus Nicotiana; species Nicotiana glauca. Next base: position 26,120 of record MU694910.1, on the reverse strand, counting down.
CTACTGACAATTCAAACATCGGGCCACATATGCAACGATATCCTTCTTCATTCTATGGCACAAGTAATGCTGCCGCAAATCCTGATACATCTTCGTGGCGCCCGGATGAATAGAGTACCGAGAGCTATGGGCCTCCTCTAAAATCAACTCTCGGAGCCCATCCACATTAGGCACACAAACTCGACCCTACAATCTCAAAACTCCATCATCCCCCAAGGTAACTTGCCTGGCACCTCCGCGCTGCACCGTGTCTCTGAGGACGCACAAATGGGGATCATCATACTGTCGATTACAGATACGCTCCAATAATAAAGAACGAGCAATCATGCAAGCTGACACATGACTGGGCTCAAAAACATCCAGTCTCACGAACTAATTGGCCAAAGCCTGAATATCCAAAGCAAGCGGCCTCTCACTGACCGGAATATAAGCAATACTGCCCATACTAGCTGACTTCCTACTCAATGAATTGGCCACCACATTGGCCTTTCCTAGATGATATAGAATGGTGATATCATATTCTTTTAACAACTCTAACCACTTTCTCTGCCTCAAATTCAACTCCTTTTGCTTGAACAAATACTGAAAACTTTTGTGATCCGTGAACACCACACATGCCACACCATACAAATAATGCCTCTAAATCTTCAATGTGTGAACTATGGCTGCCAACTCCAAATCATGAACTGAGTAGTTCTTCTCATGAATCTTCAACTTCCTTGAAGCATAGGCAATGACTTTTCCATCCTGCATCAACACTGCTCCAAGCCGAACACGGGAAGCTTCACAATAAACTGTATAAGGCCCTGAACCTGTGGACAAAACCAACACCGGTGCCGTAGTTAGAGCTGTCTTAAGCTCCTGAAATCTCGCCTCACACTCATCTGACCACCTGAACTGGGCACCCTTCTGGGTCAATCTGTTCATCGGGGCTGCAATAGATGAAAACCCCTCCACAAACCGATGATAGTAGCCTGCCAATCCTAAGAAACCTTGAATTTCTATAGCTGATACTGGTCTAGGCCAATTCTTGACTTCCTCAATCTTCTTCGGATCAACCTGAAACCCTCTGCTGACACCATGTGACCTAGAAATACAGCTGAACTCAAACCAGAACTCACACTTGGAGAACTTTGCATATAACTGACTATCCCTCAGAGTCTAAAGAACCACTCTAAGGTGCTGCTCGTGCTCCTCCGGGCTGCGAGAATATATCAATATATCATCAATGAAGACTGTCATGAACGAATACAAATAGTGCCTGAACAATCAGTTCATCAAATCCATAAAAGCTTATGGGGCATTTGTCAACCCAAGGACATAACCAAGAACTTATAATGCCCGTGTCGAGTGCAGAAAGCTATCTTAGGAACATCGGATGCCCTAATCCTCAACTGAAGGTAGCCAGATCTCAAGTCAATCTTGGAAAATACCTTGGCCCCCTGAAGCTGGTCAAACAAATCATCAATTCTCGGTAGTGGATACTTATTCTTGATTTTTACCTTGTTCAATTGCCAGTAATCAATACATATTCTCATGGACCCATCCTTCTTCTTAAAATAACAACACCGGTGTACCCCAAGGCAAAACACTAGGTCTAATGAAACCCTTCTCAAGTAAGTCTTGCAACTGTTACTTTAACTCTATCAACTTCGGCGGAGCCATACGATACGGTGGGATAGAAATGGGCTGAGTGCCCGGAGCTAAATCAATGCAAAAGTCAATATCCCTATTGGGTGGTATACCCGGCATGTCTGAAGAGAAAACCTCAGGAAACTATCGAACAACGGGCACAGAATAAATAGAAGGGACCTCAGCACTAGAATCGCAAACATATGCCAAATAAGCCAAACACCCCTTCTCGACCATACGCCGAGCCTTCACATACGAGATAACACTGTAGGTAGAATGATCAGGAGTCCCTTTCCAATCTAAACGAGGCATACCTGGTAAAGATAAGGTCACCGTCTTAGCATGACAGTCCAAGATAGCGTGGTAAGGTGATAACCAATCCATCCCCAAAATAATATCAAAGTCAACCATGTCTAAAATCAATAAATCTACACGAGTCTCAAGACCCCCAATAACCACAATATAAGAACGATGGACTCGATCAACCATAATAAAATCACCCACTTGTGTAGACATATAAACAGGAACACTCAATGCATCACTAGGCATGACTAGGTACGGGACAAAATAAGATGACATATACGAACACGTAGACCCCAGATCAAACAAAATTGAAGCATCTCTATCACAAACCAGAACCGTACTTGTAATAACTGCAGCTGAAGCCTCAGCCTCGAGCCTGGCCTGAAGAGCATGACATCAGGGCTGGGCCCTACCATCCTGAACCACATCTCTTGGTCGTCCTGCTACTGGCTGGCCTCCACCTCTAGCAGCCCGAGCTCCACCTCTAGTACCTCTACCTCTATCTCTAGCAGCTCTACCCCCACTCCTAACTAGTTGGGCGGGCTGTGGAACATTTGGTGTCTATACCATGGCATGAGAACTCTGATGTTGAGAGCCACCTAGTGCGCGAGGGCAATAACTAGCAGTGTGCCTCGTGTCGCCATAAGTAAAACAAGCCCTCGGCTGCTGGGGCTAACGACCCTGGAAACTCTGAAGCGGTGGTGCACTGATAGGTGCTGGTAGTGCAATGAAGGACTGTTGATCGGAATACTGCATCTAAGGACCACGACTACCTGAAGAGCCAACTGAAAGGGCCTAGGAGTATGGCCTCTAAAATATGAATCTCTACCTCCAAACGAGGTACCACTGAATCTGCCTGAATGACGGGGCCTCTCGTCTACCCCTCTCCCCCCCCCCCCCCCCCCCCCCCCCCCC
>MU694910.1:11782-21843 GCA_026770625.1 Nicotiana glauca | reverse complement strand
CCCCCATGACAGTACCATCTCAATCCTCCAGGCCACATTGGCCGCCTCCTGGAAGGATATATCACTCCCAGTCTCCCTAGCCATCTGGAGATAAAAATTGGCTGAATGAGTCCATCAATAAATCGCCTCACTCTCTCCCTTTCAGTGGGAAGTATAATAAAGGTATGGCGAGCCAAATCTATGAATCTAGTCTCGTACTAGGTGACAGTCATAGACCCCTGCTGAAGACACTCAAACTCCCTCTGATAGGTCTCTCATTGTGTATTAGGGAGAAACTTCTCTAGAAATAGCTGTGTGAACTGCCACCAGGTCAAGGCTGGTGATCTTGCTGGTCTAGCCAAGCAATAATCCCTCCACTAAGTCTTGGCGGATCCAAAAAATTAGAATGTAGCAAAATCAACCCCATTGGTCTCAATAATCCCTATGTTCTGCAGAACCTCATGACAACTGTCTAGATAATCCTAGGGATCCTCACTAGGTGCACCGCTGAATGTAGTAGTAAAGAGCTTGGTGAACCTGTCCAATCTCTACAAAGCATCTGTAGACATGGATGCACCATTGCTGGTCTGAGCTACCACACCCGGCTGAACAACTCTAACTGGGTGAGTCGCTGGAGTCTGAATCTGGGGAGCTACCTGCTTCGGAGTGCAAGTTGCAGGAGTCTGGGCTCCTCCTCCAGCCTGAGAGATGGCTGATGCTACAGGAAGTAAACTTGTCCTGGTGACACTCTCCATAAGGCCCACTAGATGGAGCAAAGCATCCTGAAGAACTGGGTGAACCCCTCTAGGACCTAAGCTGGGGCAACCGGAATTATTGGGGCTGGAACCTCGTCATCAAAATCAATCTGAGGCTCTGCTATGGGTGTTGTTGCCCTGGGCTGAGCTCTGCCCCTGCCTCGACCTCTAGCATGGCCTCGGCCTCGCCCTCTGTCCCTCGTAGGGGCTATTGGGGGCTCGGACTGCTGATCAATAGATTAAGAAGCGTGTGTTCTCGCCATCTGCGAAAGAATAGAGTAGAAATTCAATTAGCATAGAGAAACCAAACTGCACGATAAGAAAGAACAAATGGGAAACTTTTCCTAACTCTATAGCCTTTGGGGGATAAATACAGATGTCTCCATACCGATCCCTCAGACTCTACTAAGCTTGTCTATAAATTGTGAGACCTATGTAACCTAGAGCACTGATACCAACTTATCACAACCCGAATTTCCCACCCTCAGGAGTCGTGATGGTGCCTACTCGTAGAAGCTAGGCAAGTTACGAACTTAAAATCTTTAAACACTTTTGTTTTTAATTCCTTTTTAACCAATTAAATTAACAGGAAATAAACAATTAAATAACACCAAAATATAAAATTTAGCGAAAGTCTTAAATAAAAATAAAATCGAATCATCCTAAGGACCAACACATGCCTCTAACCAGAATCTGGTGTCACAACATCCACGGACTATCTAGGATTATTACAAATAATTGTTCAAAAGAAAAGAAAATAGTTTGTCTCGAGTACAAATGATAATAGAACATAAAAGCTTATAGAAGAGACGTCGGGCCTGCGGACGCCGACAGGACTACCTCAGAGTCTCGGACTGAAGGATAGCTCCCGATCTACTGTTTATGACCAAATACTGCTCCAGGATCTGCACACAGTGCAGAGTGCAGCATCATCACAACCGACCCCATGTGCTAGTAAGTGCCTGGCCTAACCCCGGCAAGGTAGTGACGAGGCTAGGACCAGACTCCAGATAAACCTGTTCAGTTATATATATATATATATATATATATATATATATATATATATATATATATATATATATATATATATATATATATATATATATAGCAAAAAATAAACAAGAATAAATAGTTTAAATGGGAGGGGAACATGCTTCGGGAAATAACAAATAAAGACAAGAGAATTATAAGGTGACCAAAATCCACTCTTAACAAGAATAAGGAAAACAAAGACAGATTTCACTTTCTTTTCACATCTTGTTGCAGGTGTGCAACCTGATCCCATTTCTCATATCTTGTGGTAGGCGTACCAGCCGCTCTCATTTCATTATATCTCATGGTAGGCGTACCACCCACTCCCATTTCATCATATCTCGTGGTAGGCGTACCACCCGCTCCATCCTAGAGAACAACTCCACTCAGTCCTATCCCCATGACATTTTATGAAATAAATAATGGACATAGTCGGTCCTCTACCAATGGCCCCAGGTAAAGCTAAATTTATTTTCTTTATGATTGATTATTTTTCTTAGTGGGTGGAACCACATGCCTTCAAGAAGGTTAGAGAAACAGAATTTATTGACTTCATCTGAGACCACAACATTTTCCAGTTCGGGATACCTGACGAGATTGTATGTGACAATGGAAAATAATTCATTGGCAACAGTGTGACGGAGTTCCTCGAGGCACATAAAATAAAGAGGATATTATCAAAACTATACCACCCAAATGGAAATGGATAGGGCGAGTCAACAAAATAAACTATCATTCAAAACCTGAACAAAAGGGTAGAAAATTCAAAGGGGAAATGGAGAGAAGTTCTACCCGAGGTCCTTTGGGCACATTGAACAACGTTGAAGTCTAGCACAGGGGCTACTCCGTTCTGGTTAGTTTATGGCTCCGAGGCTCTTATCCTTGTTGAGGTTAGAGAACCCAGCGATAGGTTTCGACATGCATCGCAGGAGTCAATCATGAGGCTATGAATACTAGCCTCGAGCTATTGGATGAAAAATGAGAGGAAGAACTAGTTCGGATGGCTGCGGAAAAGCAAATAATCGAGAGATAATACAATTGAAGGACCAAACTTCGACACTTTGGTGTCAGGGACTTAGTTCTGCAAAACGTCACCCTCAATACTCGAGACCCGAATGAAGGGAAACTAGGCCCAAATTGGGAAGAACTGTACGGAGTCCTTGCAGTGATCGGTAAAGGATCTTACTAACTTAGCACAATGGAAGGTGAACAACTGCCAAACAATTGGAACGTATTGCTTCAAACGATACTATTTCTAAGGTATGACTTTCTCTTTTTGTACATTTGAATTTAAAACTAACCCATCGCAACTTTTCGATCGAAGATATCAAAGGCACCTTTTTACACAAAGGTCTTAGGTGTTAAAGCATGCGTTGCACTCTTTTTCCCTTAGACTGAATTTTTTCCCAAATGGATTTTACTAGGAAGGTTTTTAATGAGGCAACAACTATGTTCTACCTAAGGAGAACACAATAGTATCCAAGTCTTCTTTTCAATCAAACTCGAATACTGGGGGGCATCACCCTCAGAGGTTATATTTTCAAGGAAAATACTTCATGCCAAAGAGGGCCTCGATAGGAGAACTTTATAATGGGCCAAACAGTGAGATGAACCATGTCCATATAGTGTAGTGGAGCCCTGATGGAAAAATATGTAAGCATGTATATATTATTCAAAGAAGCATTCGTTCTATCAAAACACTTCATGTCTCAAATGAAGTCTATTATCATAGGAGCTCTACACTGATCATTCTATAAGAAACATCCCAAGGGCCAGATTACAAATACATACAGAATACTCAGGGACTATCATCGACAGTCACCACGTTCCAGTCACCAAAAACTCAGACTCATAAGACCTCAAAGAGGCATTCCCTCGCTATATAGGCTATGACCAACGTACTTGGGGACTAACCTTTCAAACAAGTTCGAAAGGTTATCGGGAAACAAGTCCAAGAGACATATCTGAAGGCCACAACCACATTAAAGGCTACGGCCATACTAAAGACTACGATCATAAAAAATGGCTACGGCCAAAATCATGTGGCTCAGAGACGTCCAACTTCTGCCATAAATTACAGGCCTCCAAACACATTGAAAAAACTTGTTAAATAAGGCTACCCTTGGCCAAAGGAAATGATAAAGGGCTTCGATAAAGTCAGCCCTCAAAAAATCTAAAGGCTTCAACAACATCAGCATTCGAAAAAACCGCAAGAGGTATTCGAGTATGTTTACACAAAAAAATCACAAAAAGGTTACGATTCGTCGAACCGCCAAAATATCCAACGGGTACAAAAAATACATGCTAAGGCATAGAAAAATTTCACTAAGTCTTTTAGGCGAAAAGAGGGGAAATTTATAGCCGTAGTAGTAGCCAAATAGGTCCAACTTAAAGAGCCTTAGGGACGATATATAAGAGCCTAAGGGCCAACTTAAATGAGCTTAATGGCCAAAAACATAAAGGGTTCGAGACCTCATTCTCATTAAACTCGGACCCAAGAGTCCTCTTGTTCCGAGATCGCATCAAATTGATTTAATCTTAGCTCAAGGATTATCTAGAGCCTTAAGAGGTATTATATTTATCAATAAAAACCTAAGGGTTTATTATCTTCTTAGTCAAAACAAATACTTGGACTGATCATTTAAGTTGTGCAAGTGAATTTTCCACAAACGAGGACAAAATGAGATTGAACACAAAGCCAAAGCTGAAACACAGAGGTCCTTTTCTATTTCCAAAGAGATGTTTGCAACAATATATACAATACCCATAAGGGGTCCTTACACAAAAACAAAATTAAGAAACCTAAAACTACTTTGGGGCCACATCTTCGGCAGCTGCATCTTCGGGAGTCGCGTCTTCGAGAGCCTCATCCTCGGGATCTTTATCTTCGTCTCCCCCACTCTTAGAGCCAATGACTAAATCCTCGTCATTAGAAATGAAAGAGGTGGCAAATTCTTTAAAAGTCTTTGCATTTTCAATATTGGCCGAGAGATCGAAGCTGCGAGTATATACCTCTTGGAGGATTTTCCTGCGGGACTCTCGCCTGCCATGGTCAAGTGCGCATGATAACTTGACTTTGACCGCAACATAGATCTCATTTCCTCGAGTGTTAGCTGCATCATCGTCAGCTCGGTACGAAGTTGTAAATGCCTTATCATTAGATTTCGCCTTGGCAAGCTCAGCAGTTGATTTAGCTTTAAGCTCTTCGATTTTGCAGCCTCGAGCTGGGTTCTCATCCTTCACACATTGATGCTGGCATTCCATTGAAGACAGCTACTCCCAAAAAGTATCTTTCTCCGAGGCAAGACTGTCCATGCCTTGCCTCCACCCCAGGGTCTCGACCTCCTTCATCTTGAGCTTCTCCTGAAGCTGCTCCACCAACTCAACCTTTTGTTTAAATTGTGAAATTGAAGTATTAGTCGTCAAAACAAGAAAGTGCATAGCAGACCTTCAAAGGCTATATTACCTTTTTAATGATCCTGGTTTGTTCTTGATGAGCCTTCATCAATTCAAGTAGGAGATCGCTGATCTCCCCCTCTCTTTTGACATGGAGGATCTTACGTTTGTCCCTCTCCTACACGAGCCTTTTAAGTTAGGCTTCACATCAGGAAAGCACAGTCCAAGATTTGGCAAATGCGTGTCGATGAAGCGACACGACATTCTCTCAAGGAAAAGAGATTAGACTTTTCAAGATGAAGATTAAACATCTCAGCACGTTCGAGGACGAATGTATGTTTAAGTGGGAGAGAATGTAACGACCCGACCGTCCCATAATCTCGTCTCACCCATTACGAACTGCTCAGGCAATAAGCCATTCCGAATGCGATCCAAAAGTCTCATATGACGCCACAATGTGCCAAAAGGCCACCGATCCGAACACAACATAAATAGGAATTCGAACTCTGGAAGGAATTATCTAACCCCCCGCACTAATACGGACTTTCCTTAAAAGATAGGAAGCGAAACACACAAGAATAGCATATAGGAAACCAGACTCAACATCACACTGTTGCGGCGCGCAACCCGATCCGAATAATCTTAGCATTCAATAAAGGAGATGCACATCGAGCTAGATTGCTCATTACAACAAAATACAGAATATCGGTCATAGACACGCTAAGGTGTATAACACCATCCCTGAGGACATATATAGTGCTATAGGCTACAAAACTCAAGCACAACTGAGGTGCAATGCATGATCTAAATCTCAAGAGCCATCCTGCTCATATGACATTACCGTTGAGCGGAACCTCAACACATAAGAAGTTACCAAGCCATCTCACAACTCATATGGCGTAATATATCGCTACATGAAATAGCTAACCACGAGATAACACTGCGACTACTCTTTCATCAAGAGCGCATTACTGAAACGAACACAACTAGCCTGACGTAAGGCTTACTTCCATGTTTAAATCCATCCACAGACCTCAAGTCGATCCTGATCGGGCCCAACTAGGCCAATGACCTTTCAAAGGTCCATGCTAACTTCCCTCTTCTCATAACACACAAGAGCATCCATCACAACTGGAGCAACCTCCTCAGTTCATAATCTAATAAACAGAGTTCCCTTCAGGCATAGATTCTCAAATTAATGATATTACCAAAATCCTCATACTTGGTTTAAATCTCTAATCAACCAAGTGACTACATACTACACTTATACAATCTTCCTGTGGGACACGCTCCCACAACCTTCCAAATTAATTAACGGGTCTGCACATCCAAACCACCGGCTGCACCAACGCTGAAAAGCGATCAAGAATTCTTAACCAGGACGCAAAGCTTTTCTCACAAAACACTGATCTCAGGTGATACTGACGACAACACCAACTTACTTAAAATACTGAATCTCCCTTCACGCTCATCCGAGCTAGTGACATCCTTACCAGCACCAAACTGCAACCTTGATCCTCACTTCACATTTCCATACCTCTCAATGCACCCAATGTGCCGATATACGATAGAACACGATTTTTCATCATAACTTCGAAATCACTAATATCTTATCACTTCGTCATATAAGAACGTGCACTCAACTCACTTCAGGATAACCATAGCAACACACATGTAAATTTCCCATAACTGTAGAATATGCAAATCTGCAAGTAGTGGTCCAAGCCAACATAACCCTTTCGGAATCTGCTTCTACATAATGAGCCTTAGAAATAGAAGGCTTCTGGATAACATCAATTTCGGCGGTTGACAAGCCTGATGCACACCATCACAAATCATACACACAACCTGATCACGCTGAGTGAACCAATCACAGACCCCAACATGCCAAATTCAACTATGGCTAATAAATCTCTTTCCTTCAAATTTATCCTTGAGTGATTCGAAAATAGTACCAATTCTCTTCAACATATAACACGCTCCATCTACACTCATCTCGAGTGACCTTGAACCACGAGACCATGCTGTCTCAACCCTTAGAAACCATTTCGTACTTCCCAATTGCTACATCACAAGTTTTGAGCCCTAGCACGTCGTTTAGCAGTCTGAGGCCATGAGCAGATTCATTTCAGGTGTTATGACTTGTTCACATGGTCGGAATTGAAATACAGGAAGATCGGAGTTAAATTTAAATAAAAATTTCCATTTCAGAAGCTTTAAGTTGAAAGAATGAACTAGGACTGGAGTTTTAAGTAAATGACCTCGGAATCGAGATCCGAAGGTTCCTGCAGGTTTGTATGACGATTTCGGACTTGGGCGTATGCCCGAATAAGGTTTTGGATGACCCGGGAGCGTTTTGGCGCCTATTGAGGAAGTTAGCATTTTAGAAGAAATTGCATCAGTTTGGCTTAAAATGCATTTTAGTGTTATTGATGTCCGTTTGAGATTTCGAGATTGGGAGTAGCTCCGTATAGTGATTCTGGAGTTGGAAGCGCGATCGGAAGTGAATTCGGAGGTCCGTAGGTCATTTTGGAGTCGTTTGGCTAAAGATAGAAATTTGAAGGTTTTCGAGAAAATTCGATCGGAAGTGAAAATTTTGATATCGGGCTCGAAATGCGAATTTTATGGTTCGGATAGCATCGTTAGGAGATTTAGGACTTAGGAGTGTGTCCGGAATATTTTTGTGATGACCGGTGTAGAATTAAGCTTGAATTGGCAAAGTTAGTATTTTGGCGAATTCCGGTTGATGGGTGAGATTTTGATCCGAGTGTCGGAATGGAATTCCGAGAGTTTTTGTAGCTTCGTGATGTCATTTTGGACTTTCGTGCAAAATTTGAAGTTAATCGGACGAGATTTGATAGGTTTCGGCATCGGAAATAGAAGTTGGAAACTTCAAAGTTCTTCAAGCTTGAATTGAGATGTAATTCATGATTTTATCATTGTTTGATGTGATTTGAGGCCACGAGCAAGTCTGTATTGTGTTTTGGGACTGGTTGGTATTATTTGTCGGGGTCCCGGGGGCCTCGGGTGTGTTTCGGGTTGTGATTACGCTCTTTTTTGATATTTCAATGTCGGTTCTTTGGACATAAAGGGGTATCATATTAAGAAAATAAGCTCCAAATACAGTTTTGTTTGAACCATTAGATCCGTATCGAAATTATGGAGCCATAGAAAAAATAATCATCAAATTTGGACATCGTATGAGAAAGTTATGCTCATTTTTGTGTCAGGAAAAAACTTGCTGCTTCTGGTATGCTCGCAATTGCGAACAAAGTATGGGAATTGCGAACCCTTAAGCTTCGCAAATGCGAAGAAAAAGGCTGGGAAATGCGAAACACTGTAGCAAGCTGGGAAATGCGAAAACACTGTAGCTTCGCAATTGCGAAGAAATTTCTGGGAATTGCGACTTCTGCGTCTGGGCAGTGTCTTTTTAGTCCGAGTTTTTGGCCTATTTCCCTCATTTCCCACTTAGCCTTGGACGACTTTTGAGAGCATTTGAGGAGGTATTCCATCATCATCAAAGAGGTAAGTAATTTCTTCACATCATAAGTTAATTACATAAATTATGAGTAGATTTAACATGTTAAATTAAGGAAAATCAAGGGTTTTAGATGAAAAACCTAGAACTTGGTGAAAACAAGTTTTAACCACGAATTGGAGCGTGGAACTAGGAGTAAATTATATATTTGAGTTCCTAAGGTTATGGGTAACCTTTATCTTCGAAAAATTTCCGATTCCGGGCACGTGGGACCGAGGGCATTTTTGTCATTTCACAAAGCAGAGTTGGAAAATTGTATAATTTGAATTGTTAGCAAGTATTTGCGTATATTCTCATTAGTTTGCCGTTATTTGGCTAGTTTTTGAGCATTTTGCGTTGGTTCAAGCCTTCGAAAGGATGTAGAATGCCGATTATGGATCTTCGGAGCAAGGTGAGTCTCCTTTCTAATTCTGTGAGGGGGAAATTACCCCATAGGTGAAGTGAATGATTAAGTGCTCCTATTTGTGGGGGCTACGTACGTATGAGGTGACGAGAGTCCGTGTGTAACTACTATTATGCTATTGTCCGGGTAGATTAGGACCCAGAAAACATGCTATACTTGAATAAATTATGGACTCATTGATGACTTGAATTGTTTAAACCACCTTTGATTAGTAAGCAAATTTAAAAGAGATTAAACATCATTCCTGAATTGTTAAACAGAGAATTTGCTTAATTGGATGATTATTCCTCGATAAAATTCTAATTGGCTATCTGAGCATGTATATTATGTGTACCGCGTCGCATAGAGGATTCGCGAGCGGGGTAATAGATCACATTAAATTAATAACTGGATTTATTTCTAGAAGACTTAAGCTTCGTTTTCTAAAATTTATAAAGAGAATTGACTTTTCCTGGATATTTGCTCCACAATGACTTCCTGACTATTTATCTGTCTGTGTGTGTCTATTTTGGAACGGTCCGAACGCCTCGGCAGATTAATAGATGCATCTATAGGCACGTCGTCGACCCTCGACAAGTGCACATTTATTTCTATTGGATCGGACCGTCGCCTCGGTATGATTTGCGCATGCCTATGTTGCTGCCTGAACTTGATTAAGTTATTGTTGCCCTTTTGTGGCTTAAACATATTTGGATTATGTTTTAAAGAGAAATTTGGGAAATTTTCCTATGAAAGAACTACGTGTTTATTTGTTTCCTCTATTTGATTAGAACCATGTCCATAAAGAATAAATCCACAGATTAATATGTGAAATGAGAATAAATGATCATTGGACCATTAGAGTGTGTCAAAGTTGACCATCTCGTCTCCACCCCTTCGGGATTAGGCAGGACACTCACTGAGTACACGTTGATTACGTACTCATACTGCACTTCTGTGCATTTTTGTTGCAAAGGTA
>MU694907.1:0-31208 GCA_026770625.1 Nicotiana glauca | reverse complement strand
AGCTCTCGAGCCATGCTGGACCGGATGGGCGGAATAAGACCCTCAATAAACCTCCGCACTCTCTCCCGCACTGTGGCGAACAAAGCCGGTGCATGTCTGGCAAACCGGGTGTAACAGATGGCGTACTCAGATACTGTCATAGCACCCTGGCGCAACCGCTCAAACTCCGCGCACCATGAATATCTGAGGCTCTGGGGAACAAACTCCCTCATAAACATGTCTGAGAACTGGGTCCAAGTCAGTGAGGCAGACTCGACTGGACTATCCAACTCATAAGTACGCCACCAATCATAGGCGGCTCCCCGAAGCTGAAAGGCGGTGAAAGAAACCCCACTAGACTCCACTATGCCCATAGTACGAAGAATGCGATGACACTCCTCCAAGAATCCCAAGACGTCATCTGAAGCTAGGCCACTGAACACTGGGGGATCATATTTCTTGAACCTCTCTAGCCTGCGCTGCTCGTCCCCTGAGACAGCTGACCCATCCCCGAGCTGTACTAGTGCTACAGGCAGTACAGGAATAACCTCTGGAACCTGCTCCATCGGCACTCTCTGCTTAGGAGTGCGGGTTGAGGGTTGCGGGAGTCTGGGCCCCTCCCCTGGCTTGAGATGTGGCTGCAGCGAGGGGAAGCAACCCCGCCTGAGCCAAAGTAGTGTACATGCTCATGAACTGAGCCAGGGTCTCCTGGAGCGCTGGAGTAGTAGTGGTTGTAGTAGGTGTATCAGGTGCCTGTGCTCCAACTAGATCTGCTGGTGGTACCTAAGCGGCAGTGCGCGCGGGTGCTGTGGCTGCCCCTCGGGTGCATTCTCGACCTCTAACCCGGCCCCGGCCTCTGACGGCGGCAACAGGGGGCGCGGGTGCCTGGTCCTCTCGCGTAGCACGTGTCCTCACCATCTGTGAGAGAATAGAAGACAGAAGTTTAGAATTGGTGTCAAAACATCGCACGACAAGGAATTCAAAAGAAATGAAGATTTTCCTAAACAGTTACATAGCCTCTTGTAGATAAATACAGACATCTCCGTACCGATCAGCGAGACTCTAATAAATCGGCCTGTGTCCCGTGACTCCTATGAACCTAGAGATCTGATACCAACTTGTCACGACCCTAGTTCACCAATTGTGAACACGTCATGACGGCACCCGGTCTTCGCGACCAGGTAAGCCTAACACGTTGCGGAAGTAATAACAATCTACGGAATTTATAATCAAAACTAAATAACGTAAACAATGAGTATAGTTGCCACCTGGCACATACACTTTAACACTTAGCAATTTAAAACTCTCCCAAAGACCCGGAAACCCACGGGCAACACAGGCTAAAAGAACATAAGTTACGGCTCTAACATCCAGAAATGTCTACACAACTGAACACATGAAATGGAACTGCTAACTATAAGCTAGAGTAGAAGAAGACTCTTCGATCTGCGGATGCAGCAGAATATACCTCAAGTCTCTGAATGTATCGCCTGGATCACTGATAGAAAGTCCGACCAGAAGTACCTGGATTTGCACATGAAAAACATGCGCAGAAGAGGCATGAGTACACCACAGCGGTACTCAGTAAGTGTCGTGCCTAACCTCGGTTAAGTAGTGACGAGGAAGGTCAGGGCCCTACTGAGAATAAAATATAATAACAATAATGAGTAGTGTAAATCAGGAATTTATCTGAAATAACAATAAAAATAGGATAGAAGCTACAAGTCAATGACAATTAAGCTAAGTAAGGAAAATAACACAACAAGTATTCCTCAACTATCCATTGGATCTCCCAGGATTTGAACCCGTAGTCCATCTCATTTAAATATCTAGGATCTCCCGGGAATTGAACCCGTATTCCATCATATCAATAGCGAAGGATCTCCCGGGAATCGAACCCGTAGTCCATAATATCAATAGCAATGATCTCCCGGGAATTGAACCCGTAGTCCATCATATCAGTAGCAAGGATCTCCCGGGAATCGAACCCGTAGTCCATAATATCAATAGCAAGAATCTCCCGGGAATTGAACCCGTAGTCCCAATGTAAAAACACAACCAAATCGGGGAAATATTCAGAGAATGAAATGCACAATACAAGTAACAGTTAAATTCTGGACTAACATGCTTCACGTAAATTTCAAGTAAGGCAATTAAGCATTTAAGTAGGAGATTCTATCTAGTCATGCTTTTATAACTAACACAATTTTAATCTTGCATTGAAGTCAGTCAAATAACGGAGAAAACACAGTTTGAGCATTTCAAGTAAAGTGGATTTTCAACAAATTGCACAAGTACACGCTCGTCACCTCGCGTACAAGGCATGTAAATCAACACATAAGAAGTCCTAAGGGAAGAGGTCCCCCACACAAGGTTAGACAAGCCACTTACCTCGAACCGGTACAAAATCAACTAGGGAACGATGCCCTTGCCACGAGTATCCGACTCCAAATGGCTCCAATCTATTCAATTCAATTACAAATCGTAAATAATTTTGCAAACAACTGATTCCACTATTAAAACTAAAGCTAGAGCGCGAAAATAGGTAAAATAACCAAAATGCCCCTCCAGACATCGTCTCGGAATCAAATAATTTTTACATTTTCAGAACCCTCGTACCCTCACGAGTCCAACCATATAAAGATCTCCCAAATCATAGGTCAAATGCCCCCTCAAATCCTCACAATTAGGCCTAAGAAGTTTTTACCCACTTCCCATTCAAAAACACGAAATTATAGGGTAAAATTAAGAGGAGATTCATCGAATATGGTTTAAATCGAGTGGGAATCACTTACCCAAGTTGCTCAGGTGAAAATCTCTTCAAAAATCACCAAGAACCGAGCTCTAGAAGTCAAAATATTATAAAAATGGTGAACCCTCGAAATGGGACTTTTAATCTGTCTGGCAGGTATTTAGACCATCGTGAACGCGGATGCTATCACGCGTTCGCGAAGAAGAAAATTATGGGGGGGGGTCAAAATTGTCCTATGCGTTCGCGAAGGGAGGGACGCGAACGCGAAGGCGTGGGTTCGATGGCCTACGCGAATGCGATATATGGGATGTGAACGCGATGAGGAATTAGGCAAAACCACCCGAACGCGGCAAAAGGAATACGAACGCGAAGAAGGGATTGGACACCCTCCAGAAATGCACTACGCGAACGCGTATATGGGGACACGAACGCGATGAGAAGGAAATTAATGCACCGCGAACGCGATGCCTTCTACGCACACGAACGCGATGAGAAGGAAATTAATGCACCGCGAACGCGATGCCTTCTACGCGAATGCGTAGAAGGATATCAGACCTGCAATTTTCTGCTATAAATTTTAATTTCAAATTGCTCCGTTAGGCATCCGAAACACACCCGAGGCCCCCGGGACCTCAACCAAACCTACAGACATGTCCCATAATATCATTAAAACTTGCTCAAATCCTTAAACCACCTAAAAAGACGCCGGAAACACGGATTAATCATAGATTCAAGCCTATGAACTTCAAATTCTAACCAGACACACTTTCGATCAAAAACCTATCCAAACCTTGTCCGAATGACCTGAAATTTTGCACGCACCTCCAAAATGACATGACGAAGCTACAGCAACTTCCGGAATCCCAAACCGACCCTCGGATCAAAAATTCACTATCAGACCGGAACTTTAAAAACTTAAACTTCGGCAATTCAAGCCAAAATGAGCTACGGAACTCCAAATAACATTCCGAACATGCTCCCAACCCCGAAATCACCTAACGGAGCTAACGGAACCATCGGATTTCCATTCCGAGGTCGTTTTTACACTGCTCTGAATACCGACCATTTTTCAACTCTTAAGCTCTCATTTAGGGACTAAGTGTCCCGAAACACTCCGAATCCTAAAACCGAACGTCCCGGCAAACCAAAATAGCAGAAATGAACTTAGGGAAAGCAGTAAATGGGGAATCGGGGCGTAAATTCCAAAAACGGCCGGCCGGATCATTACAAAATCACATCAATTAATGCTAAAATCACGTATCACACCCCAATTCAAGCTTTATGAACTTTAGAACTTCAACTTCAACATTCGATGCCGAAACCTATCAAATCTCGTCCGATTGACCTCAAATTTTGCACACAAGTCATATTCAACATTACGGACCTACTCAAACTTCCGGAATCGAAATCCGACCCCGATATTAAAAATTCTACTTCCGATCAAACTTCCCAAAAAACTTCAAATTTCTAACTTTAGCCAAATGACTCCAAAATGACCTACGGACCTCCGAATCCACTTCCGGATGCGCACCCAATGCCAGAATCACCATACGGAGCTATTCCCAAGCTCGGAATCCCGAACGGATATCGATAACACTATAATGCACTTCAACCCAAATTTATGAAATTCTTTCAAAAATGCTAACTTACACAATAGACGCCGAAACGCTCCCGGATCATCCAAAACCTGATCCGTACATATGCCCAAGTCCAAAATTATCATAAAAACTTGTTGGAACCTTCAAATCCTGATTCTGAGACCGTTTACTCAAATACCCAATCTTATCAATTCTTCCAACTTAAAGCTTCCGAAATGAGCATTTTCTTTCCAATCAACTCCAAAACCCCCGAAATTCAATTCTGACCATGCGTACAAGTCATAATACCTGAGGTGAAGTTGCTCATGGCCTCAAACTACTGAACGACGTGCTAGAGCTCAAAAAGACCGGTCGGATCGTTACATTCTCTCCCACTTAAACATACGTTCGTCCTCGAACGTGCTGAGAATTGCGCTGGAGTAGTCTGAAATTACTGTTTAACACCTCGTACACCTCCCCATGCTACCACAGCTCAATTGAGCACCTCTGTTTGAGCAAATCTGAAGATTCCCCTTTTATATTTAGGCCAATAAGCCTTAGAGCCAAATTCCAACATCCAAAATTCTCTGCCAGGCCTACTTTCAACTTATGAGCACCGTATCAATCATTACACGATGTACCAGAACATGACTACATATCTTTGCTGAACTCACACTATGCACTACACAACTCACATCACCATAATGACATTCTCTTACGACAATTGCCGAAATTCCACGAATCTGATGCTCCCTATGCACCTCATGACATATATAAGCCTTGTTCTAACTCTTTTGCAATACCGCCACGATGGAAGAGATGTGTAGAAATTCATAACCAACTGCCAATTCAACAAATCATTGAGTCTATACTCCTGACAAGAACCATTACCTCATTATGAACAAAATAATGGCATTTGCTCTTTAATATACTTCATATAATCCGATCGTACTGATCCTAGATCCAATAATCTCGTCTCATCCAGTACGAGCTGCTCAGGTACAACCTACCCTAGACATGACCAAAAAGTCTCATGATGCCAAAATGTGTCAATAGGCTACAACTTGAACATGATACATTAGGGAATCAAACTCTGGAAGGGACTACTCAACCCACGTAACTAATTAGACAACCAAAAATGTGTCATGAACCTACCTCAGAAAATGGGAAGCAAAACACACAAAATAGAATATAGGGGACTGTACTCAACATCACACTGTTGCGGCGTGCAACCAGATCCAAACAACATAACCGTGGCGGTGTGCCACTGGATCCCCACATAAATATATATAAGGAGATACATACCGAGCTACAGTGCTCATTACTACCAAATACCGGATATCAGCCACAAGCACGCTAAGTGCATAATACCATCCCTGGGGAGACAGATAGTGCCATATTCTACAAAACTCAAGCACAACTAAGTTGCGATATATGATCTGAATCTCAAGAGACATCCTACTCGCATAACACCATCACTACGCGTAAACTCAACACATAAGAAAATTATCAAGCTATCTCACAATGCATACGGCATAATATAGTATTACCTGAATTAGTCGACGACGAGATAACATCGAACGTCCGAATAATCCACCATAAGGAGCGCTATACTGAAATGAACACACTTGGACTGATATAGAGCCCATAGTCTTATTTAAATCCATCGATGGACCACAAGCCGATTCTGATCACACCGTACTAGGCTAATAACCTTTCAAGGGTTCATAATAACCCCTTTTTCCCATAACACACACGAACAACAATCATAAATGGAATAAACTTCCATAGTCCACAACCAAATGAACTGAGCGCCCTCTAGGCATAAATTCTCAAATTAGTGGTATTACCATAATCTCCATACTTGGTCTAAATATTCAATCAATCAAGTGACTACATGTCATACTTATATAATCTTCCCTTGGAACATGCTTCCACGACTTCCCACACTGGGTAACAAGTCTGCACATCCATACCACTGGCTGCACTAATGTTGTAAAGCGAATCAAGGATCTGCAAATCAATATACGAAGCCTCTTAAACAAGGCACAAATCTCAGGTGATGCTGAAGACAACACAAGCTCGTTCTAAACATCTAAATTCTTTTCCTGGTCATTCGAGTTCATGACATCCTTTTCACACCGAACTGCAACCTTGATCCCTGCTTTCAAATTTCATGCCGCTTACTGCACCTAACATGCCAATATACAATAGTACAAGAATTTCATCATAACTCCTGAGCCACTAATAGGGTGAACACTTTATCACAAAGAAACTCTTTACTTAACTCATTCCAAGAGAACCATAGCATCACACGAGTGAATTCTCATAACCATAGAATATGCAAATCCTCCAGTAGTGGTCTAAACCACCATAACCTTTCCGGGATCCGCCTACACATAACAGGCCATAATACTTGAATATTTCCAATTAAAATCTATTACGGCAGATGTCAAGCCCCGCACATATTGCCACAAATCACATGCATAATCTAATCACGCTGGAGGTACTGATCACTGCCACTATTATGCCAATTCAACCATGGCTAACAGACCCGACTTCTTCTAACTCATCCTTAATTTGTCTTAGAAATAATGATAACTCTAGTCAACACATAACAACTTAATCCACACTTATCTTGAGTGGCCTTGTATCACAAGACCATGGCATTTCAAATTACACGAACCATCCCATACCTTCCTTGTGCGCATATTCGCATCCTCAATTGGTACAATCATTCTGATAATTCCCCTACGAGTTCGAAGTCATTTTCTCTTATTCCTCCAAATGCTACACTACAAGTCAAAAATATCATAGAATATTCCAAGCCTTTTAACATAATCTGCTAAAAACTCGATTCTTAACCATACTGTGGGCTTGAAACCTTAGGCACCGCATTTTTAACCTTTGAATCCACTAGGACCGTTATTGAGAGTCACCTATTCTGGCTCGGTCCCGAATATAATCAACTCCAAGGCACCACTGGCACATGAACACCCATATCAATGAAGCACCCGACTGAATCACTTCCCTTGTAATTCACCTATGTACAAGCATAAATCCTGAATCTTCCCGAAGCCCAAGCATGAGTCAATAAGGCTAACTATAGCACACCTTTATCAACTCTTTTGCTCAAATTACCAATTATATTATTTTACCTTAGTCGTAATAACTAACTAATATGCTGATAACCCGAAACTTCACAATTAGTTAACCATGCAACCCAATCGTAGGTGGTGGGACTCTCCCACTTAACTTGAAGCTTACACAACTCTGGAACCCACCAAGATTCTTTCTTCATTATTGACATGATCTTGCACAACCAACCCATCAAATTCCTCAAAATCCTTCTGTTAGCATTTCACGAACACTCTGAATCTCTAGCAACATTCACATATTCGACCTATTACTGGATAGCCAGTAAAATCCTTCGTAGAAACTTTGCAAACCATGTGACCGCTGACCTGCTCACAGGAGATAACCCACCTGTGGAAATTACATGCCGACATCTTCCAACATCGCTGCACGGGGTACAATCACTACGACATCAATAACCCATCCTAAGCCCGTTCTCATTCACCAACTGTACCAGTCCGTTCACTCCTCATGGATATCAACTAAATGTGCGACAACATCTTCCAATTCAAAGTTATATTGCATCCTTCTTCATATCAAGCAACTCCTTTCTGTTGCATCCAATCTCCCACCATGTAATAACCAATATTTCAAACTAACAATGTGGACCCAATTACCATCCACTAAAATTCCCATATCACTCTAAACATTCCCTCAAGGTGTGTGGTTATCCTACCACTGATCCCATATGCTACTCTGCCACTCTCCCACTTTGGCCAAACCCTTTTCGTCAAGCAACTACTCGACTTCCGCTTCTTACACCTGTCCTTCTAGAAATTTGACCACCACATGTCCTTCCCCATCCTTCGTTGCCCCGTTATTGCCTTAAATTGAATATATCTATGTAGCACTTGAACCGATAGATTTCTACTAACTTCAACCCTTTCTGAAGATCCTCCATCTAAAGTCGTCAGCTTTAGAAATACCCATTCAATATTGAACCACCATGCCCCACGATCTCTGACATCCGCTTCTCCATTACTATCTCACAATATCCTACCCCCAAAGGCGAATTGTACAAGATCATAACACCGGCGAACTTAACACATTCAATCGAGAACGACAATACCATGTCGAGATGAAAACTCCACCATGCTTGAAAATACCAAGTCTCATTACTCCATCAACCCAACCCTAAACATTTATAGTTTGATTTCCTTTATTCTGCCAAAAATAAAATACCGAATCTCTGAATCATGTATTAAGCAGACCTTTTTCAATTCATTCACTAACCCGACATATAGGTAAGTGTCCTACCATCACATCAATATTGTGAAATAACCGTTCATGAGCATTATAGAAACTTGTGCATAGCCTCAAAGCTCTCAAAAGTACAACTACTGAGCTAAAACAACAAAGTATCCTTCCGCAAGGCGATGACAATAGCCCAAACTACTACGCAGGGAGAAATATCCTGGACCACATTTCTAGTACCATTACAATTCCTCAATTCCCGATTTATAATAAGCGCTTCATGTTTCATAAGATTGAATGGAAAGGAAATTAAGGCATAAGCCTCAAAGGAATCAAACCGCACTATGAGGAATCAAGAAAGGAAGTCCTCCTAATAGCCCTGTAGCCTCTCGAAGATAAGTACAGACGTCTCTATACCGATCAACAAGACTCTATAAGACTCACTCATGACTCGTAAGACCTAAAAGAACCTAGTGCTCTGATACCATATTGTCACGACCAAAAATCTATTAAAGGTTGTGATGGTGCCGGACACCACTATCAGGCAAGCCAACACTAAGAAATTAATTAAATTCTCATTTTAGTATTTTGAAATCATTTCTTTTCCTTACATTAAACAATATATATATATATATATATATATAATAAACTTGCACTGAGTAAATAACAATGTCTTTAACAAATGTAAATACTAAAGAATCCCATAGTTATCCCAAAACCTGGTGTCACAAGTGCATGAGCATCAACTAAAAAATATACATAGAAACACACCTGTCCAAAATACAATTTGGATAGAAAAGGAAATATAATACTCTGAAGGGGACTCTGCTGGTGGCGAGTCATCTCTAGAGATATAGCTCACCTAAGTCTCCGTATCACACATGCCACTGCGCCCAACTAGGCCACTAGACATACATATGCCTGTGCAATAAAAATGCACAGTAAGTGTAGTATAAGTACGAAAACAATAGGTACCCAGTAAGTATCCAGCCTAAGCTCAAAGAAGTACTAATGAGAGGTCGACTTCGACACTTACTAATGGTCTAATAATATAATCAATCGTGGGCCTATTAAAAACAGCAGTAAACTCAAGGGAATCATGAAGCAAGTAAACAATCTATTTGGTAATAAGAGATTTCCAATTCCATATTTCATCGGTTATGAATTTATCTCAGGCCAGGGAGGCAATATTGTTATTTATAAATTTCAAGGCAAGCAATACAAGCCTTCGCAAATCATTCCAAGGTGGTATGACCCGATCCAACAAATATCTAAACTGTGCAATACCAGAGGGTCGAATGGATCAAACCATAGATGCATTTATTACCCAGTTCGTGAATCATACATGGGACGCGGTCAAATATAAATAAACACATCAAACAGTCAATCAAGAATTCATCAGGGAAACAGTTACCCAAAAAATGGCAACTTCTCATTAACGGTGAAGGAAATGATATTTAACTTTTTTAGAAATTAATTTACCAATTCAATATGATTTAAGCAATTTAAATTGTCAATGAGGTTACAAATATTTCAAATATATCATGCTTTTAGCTCCTAGACTACCCTGACTTAAGCATAATAGTAGCTACGCACGGACCCTCGTCACCTCGTGCATACGTAGCCCCCACAAATAGAAGCACATATTTAATTATTTCACCTATGGGAGCAATTTCCTCTAACAAGGCTATAAAGGAGACTTACCTCGCTCCGAAGTTCCATAACCGGCTTCCAAGCCCTTCTGACGACTCAAATCGATGCACAACAATCCAAAATAAGCCAATAATTATGCAACTCCATTAATATATTCTCCAATACCCATTATAATCCGATTTATAATAATTTCTAACCCCGGTCGAAAAGTCGATAAAAATCACCCTCGGGCCGCCCGGATTCTAAAAATTTTCGAAGATAAACTTCACGCATAATCTCACGAACTCAAATATAAAATTTACTCTCAATCTCATGCCCAAATTCATGGTAACAGTCCAAAAATATAATTCTAGGTTTTTCTACAAAAACACCAAATTTCTACTAATTTTCATGTTAAAATCTATACATAACCAATGTATTTAACTAATAATAGGTGGAGATAGCTTACCTTTCCATTTGTCATGACCCCAACCCGGTTATGATGGTGCCCAGCACACTACTAGACAAGCCCGACCATTTCCAATATTTAACCCAATTGATAAACCGAGATAGATAGATAAAACAGTGAATCACCAAACCATTTAAGTCAAAGATCAGGAAATACTGATAAAAAGTGTGGAAGTTTAACAAAAATACAGAACATAGCCCAACCATGGACCCGGTGTCACGAACAGGAGCCTCTAAATAAGGAGTGTCATTCTACTACAATGTCTGTCTTAAATCTGATAATGTGGGAAACAAAAGATAGGGATAGAGGGGAGAAATCTAAGGTTGCGAACGCCGTGCAGCTAACTCGATGCTCCCGAAAGCTAACTCTGCTAGATCAAACTGGATCGACTCAGCCTGAGAAGAACCTAGATCTGCACGCAAGGTGCAGGGAGTAAAGTGAGTACTCCAACCCAGTGAGCAATAAACATAAATACAGTCTGAAAGTAAGAAATCGCAGAAAATACACAAGGTAACCCATATCTAACAGTTCGGATCAATATCGGTGTAAACATGTAAAACAATAATACAGTTAAGGGTATAATGCATGATAAGATGCAACACATATAACGGCACACTCTAGTACTCGCTGCAGCGTGCAGCCCGCTCCACTTATTTAACGTCGACGGCGCTCACTGGGGGTGTGTACAAACTCTGGAGAGGCTCCTACATCCCAAGTGCAATATCAGCCATCACATGGCATCAAATAGGCTTTCGACCTCAATATAAATATATCATCGCTGCGGCGTGCAGCCCGATCCATATCAAGGAAACACATCCTCACTATCGGGTCCTCGACCCGTCCCAATCAAATAAGTTCACAGCCACTCGGGCATGACATACTGTAGGGATCTCAGACATCATAACCTTTTTATTTAATATTCATGATTAAAAACACAGTCCTTATATTACTTAGCAGTTGAAAATATGACTGAGAGTACAATGCATGCAAACAAGTGAGGAAACTAATGAAGATCCCCAAAGGATTCTACAGGTCGGCACAAGGCCCCAATCATGGCAATAATCCCAATTCACAGTGATAAGGTATGCGTCTCAATCGCCAATATAGTGGATATAACACTCGGGATGGACCAAGTCAAAATCCCCATCAGTAAACGACCTCGCACTCGTCATAGAATGCGTGTCACGCCTCAATATAGCATTACGATGTGAAGTCTGGGGTTTCAAACCCTCAAAGCAACATTTACATCAATTACTCACCTCTAGCCAGCCAAAGACTAGCTTGCCATGCCCTTTCCTCGCGAATCGACCTCCTCGCACGTCAAATCTGGCCAAAACCACAACGAATACATTACAATAGCCCAAGGGGATATAACCCAATCGAAAAGACTCGAAAGATCACGAAAATCATGAAATTTGCAAGGGGCCCACTTGTCGAAAGTCAAAAAACTTTACACCAAAATGTTCCTTATCTGGACACGAGTCTATACATATCAAATTCACAATAATCGGAGTCCATTTGACCCCTCAAATCCCTAGTTAAAACTCTCTTAAGTTTCAAGTCCTAACCTCCATTTTTAACCTTTAATTCATTGGGTTTTCAGTGTTAATCCATGATTTTACACCATAATAATGTATTCTAAGTCTAAGAACCCATACCTGATGAAAGCCCTCGAAACCCTATTCAAAATTGCCCAAAACCCTCTTAGTTCGAAGTGGAAATGTTGTGTTCTTTCAAAAATTCGCGAAGGTCAAATTAAATGCTTCTGCCTAGTCCTTTTTGCTTCTACGACCAAAATACCGCTTCTATGATTACTGCTTCTACGGCCTCTCCACCGCTTCTGCGGTTTTCCTTAAATCACCAAGGACCGCTTCTGCGGACCATAACCGCTTCTGCAGTAACTGCTTATGTGGGCTCTAGTCTGCTTCTGTGGAAAATGCCAGAACCCCCAAAACCGCACCTGCGACCTTCCCTACCGTATTTGCGGAACCGCCTCTGCGGTCCCTTTTCCGCAGATGCGATACCAGGTACCAGCAACCTTAAAACATGTAAAAACTCCAAAACTCTCTGTTTAGCCACCCGAACTCATCCTGAGGCGCCCCGGACCTCAACTAAAAACACATATGTGACCCAATACCTTACTCAAACTTGCTCGAACCGTCAAAACACTATAGCTAACATCAAAATCATCAATTTCATCAAATCAAAGCCTAAGTCCAACCAAAACTCCCGAAACTCGCATTCGATCAAAAACCTGACCTAAACACCTCCGATTCAACTGAAATTTTGCACATATATCCAAAATCACCTAACGAAGCTACAGCAACTCTTGGAATTCCATTCCGACCCCCCGATCAAAACCTCACCTACCAACCGAACTTCGCCAAAATACTAACTTTGCCAATTCAAGCCTAATTCTACATCGGACCTCCAAAATCACTTCCGATCACACTCCTAAGCCACTAATCATCCCCCGAAGCGAACCGAATCACCGAAAATCACATCCGAGCCCTCTAACTAACTAGTCAACTTCCACTTGAAATTTTCCAAAACAAGCTTTCCTTTAGAGACTAAGTGTCTCATTTCCATCTAAAACCAATCCAATTCTACTCGATCACCTCAATTACCGATAATGAAGCATAGAGAAATATAATACGGGGGAAATGGGGCGGTAACTCACATGATAACAGGCTGGGTCATCACATCCTCCCCAACTTAAACAAATGCTCATCCTCGAGCGGGTCACGAAACATACCTGGAGCCTCAAACAGGTGAGGATATCTGCTCCGCATCTCCCGCTCGGTCTCCCAAGTAGCCTCCTCCACAAGGCGACCTTTCCACTGTACCTTCACTGAAGCTATATCTTTCGATCGCAACTTTCGAACCTGACGACCCAAAATAGCCAATAGATCCACATCATATGTCAAATAATCATCCAACTGAACCGTGTTGAAGTCTAAAACATGAGACGGGTTCCCAACATACTTCCGGAGCATAGAAACATGGAATACCGGATGAACCCCTGACAAGCTGGGTGGCAAAGCAAGCATATAGGCCACCTCCCCAATCCTCCTAAGTATCTCAAAAGGCCCTATGAACCGCGGACTCAACTTTCCTTTCTTCCCAAATCTCATAACGCCCTTCATGGGCGAAACCTTCAACAAGACCTTCTCGCCCACCATATAAGTTACATCTCGAACCTTCCTATCCGCATAACTCTTCTGACGTGACTGAGCTGTATAAAGTATCTCCTGGATCACCTTCACCTTATCTAAAGCATCCTGGTCCAACTCTGTCCGCAACAACCTAGCCTCGCCGGGCTCAAACCAACCAACTGGAGATCTACACCGTCTCCCATATAAGGCCTCATACGGTGCCATCTGAATGCTGTATTGATAACTGTTGTTGTAGGCAAACTCTACAAGTGGTAAGAACTCAGCCCAAGAACCTCCAAAGTCAATAACACAGGCACGCAACATGTCCTCCAATATCTGAAAGGTATGCTCGGACTGCCCGTCCGTCTGAGGATGAAAAGATGTGCTCAACTCTATCTGTGTACCCAACTCTCGCTGAAAAGTCCTCCAAAACTAGGAAGTAAACTGAGTGCCCCTATCTGAGATAATAGAGACTGGAACTCCATGCAACCGAACAATCTCCCGGATGAAAATCTCTGCTAACCGCTCCAAAGAATAGGTAGTACACACCGGAATGAAGTGCGCAGACTTGGTCAGGCGATCCACAATCACCCAAATCGAATCAAACTTCCTCGAGGTACGAGAGAGACCACTCACAAAATCCATAATAATCCTCTCCCACTTCCACTCTGGAATATCCATCCGCTGAAGTACACTACCGGGACTCTGATGCTCATGTTTGACCTACTGACAGTTGAGACACTGAGCTACATAACTCATAATATCCTTTTTCATCCTCCTCCACCAGTAATGCTATCTCAAATCCTGATACATCTTTGCGGCACCTGGATGGATATAATACCGCGAGTTGTGGGCCTCCTCTAATATCAACTCCCGAAGCCCATCCACATTGGGCATGCAAATCCGGCCCTGCATCCTCATCACACCATCATCGTCAATACCCATATCTCTGGCGTCATCATGCTGGACCCTGTCCTTAAGGACAAGCAAATGCGGATCATCATACTAGCGCTCTCTGATGTGGTCATACAAGGAAGGCCGAGAAACCACACAAGCCAACACTCGACTAGGCTCCGAAATGTCTAATCTCACCATCCGATTTGCCAAGTCCTGGACATCAACTGCAAAGGGCCTCTCCCCAACTGGAATGTACGCCAAACTACCCATACTAACCGCCTTCCGGCTCAAAGCATCGGCCACTACATTGTCCTTCCCCGGGTGATACAATATGGTAATATCATAGTCTTTGAGTAACTCAAGCCACCTCCGCTACCTCAAATTAAGTTCCTTCTACTTGAATAGATGCTAAAGACTGCGGTGATCAGTATACACCTCACCAGATATGCCATATAAGTAATGCCTCCAAATCTTCAAAGCATAAACTATGGCAGCCAACTCTAAATCATGTACGGGGTAGTTCTTCTCATGGGGCTTCAACTGACGAGAATGATATGAAATAATTCTACCCTCCTCCATCAACACACATCCGATCCCAACTCTCGAAGCATCACAATACTCGGTGTAAGAACCTGAAGCTGATGGCAAAACCAACACTGGAGCTGTGGTAAAAGCTGTCTTGAGCTTCTGAAAGCTCTCCTCGCACTCGTCCGACCATACAAATGGTGCACCCTTCTGCGTCAACTTGGTCAAGGGAAAAGTAATAGATGAAAAAACCTGGACGAACTAACGATAATATCCTGCCAAACCGAGGAAACTCCAAATCTCCGTGGCTGAGGACAGTCTAGGCCAGCTCTACACCGCCTCAATCTTCTTTGGATCAACCTGAATATCATCACTGGACACCACGTGAAACAGAAAAGCCACAGACCCAAGCCAGAACTCACACTTGGAGAACTTTGCATAAAGCTTCTCCTCCCTCAATCTCTGTAATACCACTCTCAAATGCTGAGCGTGCTCCTCCTGGCTACGCGAGTACATCAGGATGTCATCAATAAAAATGATAACAAATGAATCCAAATACGGCCCAAACACACTATTCATCAGATGCATGAACACGGCTGGGGCATTAGTCAGCCCGAAAGACATAACCAAAAACTCATAGTGCCTATATCTTGTCCTAAAAGCCGTCTTCATAATATCAAAATCCCTAATCTTCAGCTGGTGATAGCCTGAATGGAGATCAATCTTAGAGAATACCCTTGCTCCCTGGAGCTGGTCAAACAAATCATCAATATGCGGTAGTGGATACTTGTTCTTCATTGTCACCTATCCTTTTTCTTCATAAATAAGATCGGTGCACCCCGCGGCGACACACTCGGGCAAATGAACCCCTTATCTAGGAGTTCCTGAAGCTGCTCTTTCAACTCCTTTAACTCTGCTGATGCCATATGATAGGGAGGAATAAAGATGGGCTGAGTGCCCGACACCAGATCAATACCGAAATCAATGTCCCTGTCCGGGGGCATTCCCGGTAGGTCTGCAGGAAATACATTAGGGAAATGCCTCACAACGGGAACAGAATCAAAACTGGGAGCCTCAGCTCCAACATCTCTCACAAATGCCAAATACGATAAACAACCTTTCCCAACCATCCACTGGTCCTTTAGGAAAGAGATCACTCTGCTGGGTACATAATCAGTCATACCACGCCACTCAATCCTTGAAACACCCGGCATAACCCAGGTGACTGTCTTTGCATGACAGTCTAGAATAGCATGACAAGGAGATAACCAGTCCATACCTAGAATAACATCGAAGTCTACTATGCTCAAAAGCAGTAAATCAACTCGGGTCTCCAGACCCCAAACAGTAACAAGACAGGACCGATACACATGGTCCACAATAATAGTATCGCCCATCGAGGTAGATATGTGCACAGGTAAAGCAAGACACACTCGGGTCGTACCCAAATGATGAGCAAAGTATGAAGACACATAAGAGTATGTAGATCCGGGATCAAATAAAATAGAAGCATCCCTGTGCAGACTGAGATAATACCTGTGATAACAGCATCTGATGCAATGGCGTCCCTCCTATCTGGAAGGGCATAGAATCGAGCTTGACCACCACCAAATCGGTCTCCACCCATAGGGTGGACCCTAGCTGAATGGCCCCTACCCCTACCTGATTGGGAGGGTACTGAAGTAGATGGAGTAGAAGAGGAGGGTCGATCCCTCTGCTGAGACCGACCACCACGAAGTCAAGGACACTGTATCCTCATGTGACCAAAATCACCGCACTCGTAGCAACTACCTGGTGCTAGAGAAGGGGACTGAAGGGAACCCCTTGCACCAGAATGACTGGCCGATGCGCTTTGCATAGAAGAACCCTGAGCTGAAAGGGCATGTGATGAGCTCTGAGCTGGGAGGACACTAAGTGGAGACTGGCCCTGCTGGAACCCCTGATGACCGCGGCCTGAAGATGCCCCATGATACTTGGGATGAGCTAACTGGTGAGGCCTGAAAGAACGACCTCTGCTCTGCTGAACCTAGCCCCTAGATGGAGCACCACTAAAGCTACACGATCCCCGAGGCCTCTTGGCCTCTCTCTCCTCTCTCTCCTGACGGCGAGCCGTCTTAATATCACGAGCAATATTAACTGCATCCTCGAAGGTATGACTCAGAATCCTCTCTCGAGTCATCAGAATACGAATGGGATAAATGAGTCTGTCCACAAACCTCCTAATCCTCTCCCGATCAATCGGGACCATCCATGGATCATAACGAGCCAACTCAGAAAATCTCACCTCATACTGAGACATGTTCATATCTCCTTGACGAAGCCACTCGAACTATCTACGCAGCTCCTCCCTCTGAGACTGCGGTACCCACTTCTCCAGGAAGAGAGTGGAGAACTCCTGCCATGACAAAAGCGCTGCACCTACCGGCCTACGCCGCTCATATGCCTCCCACCAAGTGAAGGCTGCTCCTGAGAACTGAAAGGTAGTAAATGATACCCCGCTCGACTCCAAGATCCCTGCTATCCGAAGCATACGTCGACACTTGTCGAGAAAACCCTAGGCATCCTCACCCGGAACACCACTGAAAGTAGGAGGTGAGAGCCTACTGAACCTCTCAAGACGACGCTGCTCATCGTCTGGCATAGCTGGACCCACATCACCCTGAACCAGGGCAAATGGCTAAACTGATGCAACCTGCTGAGCTGGTGGCGCCTCTGGTGTCTGCAAACCCTGCACTACCTGCTCAGGCGTGCGAGCAGCAGGGGTCTGATGACAACCCCCTGGTCTGTGAGGTAGCTACGGCAGTAGTGGCCGAGACTGCCTGAGCCAGGCCAGTGCAAACTGATAGAATCTGAGCTAGGGCCTCCTGAAGACCCAAAATCACAATAGGCACAGTTGGTGCCTGAACAGGTGCTACTGGAGTCTCTACAGCTGGAGGCTGGTCCTGGACGGGGGCAACTGGTGGATCTGCAGGTGCTGCCCCTGCTGCTCTGCCTCGACCATGACCACAACCGCGCCCATGGCCTCTAGTGGGTGGTAATTGTGGTCGTCCGCCACATCCGGTAGCACGGGTTCTCGCCATCTGCGAGAGAATAGAATACAGAAGCTTAGCTCTCGAGGATAAATACAGACGTCTCCATACCGATCCGCAAGACTTTACTAAAACGGCTCATGATTCGCGAGACCAAGTAACCTAGGCTCTAACACCAACTTGTCACGACCCCAAGCCGGTCATGATGGCGCCCAGCACACTACTAGGTAAGCCCGACCATTTCCAATATTTAACCCAATTGATAAACCAAGATAGATAGATAAAACAGTGAATCACCAAACCATTTAAGTTAAAGATCAGGAAATACTGATAAAAAGTGCGGAAGTTTAACAAAAACACAAAACATAGCCCAACCATGGACCCGGTGTCACGAACATGAGCCTCTAAATAAGGAGTATCATTCTACTACAATGTCTGTCTAAAATCTAATAATGTGGGAAACAAAAGATAGGGATAGAGGGGAGAAATCTAAGGCTGCAAATGCTGCACAGCTACCTCGATGCTCCCGAAAGCTAACTCTGCTCGATCAAACTGGATATACTCAACCTGAGAAGAACCTGGATCTGCACGCAAGGTGCAGGGAGTAAAGTGAGTACTCCGACATAGTGAGTAATAAACATAAATGCAGTCTGAAAGTAAGAAATAGCAGAAATATAGAAGGTAACCCATATCTAACAGTTCGGATCAATATCGGTTTAAACATGTAAAACAATAATATAGTCAAAGGTATAATGCATGATAAGATGCAACACATATAACGGTACACTCTAGTACCCATTGTGGCGTGCAACCCGCTCCACTTATTTAACGTCGACGGTGCTCACTGGGGATGTGTACAGACTCCGGAGGGGCTACTACAGCCCAACGCAATATCAGCCATCTCATGGCATCAAATAGGCTCTCGGCCTTAATATAAATATATCATCGCTGCGGCGTGCAGCCCGATCCATATCAAGGAAACACATCCTCACTATCGGGTCCTCGACCCGTCTCAGTCAAATAAGTTCACAACCACTTGGGCATGACATACTGTAGGGATCTCAGCCCTCATATCCTTTTCATTTAATAGTCATGATTAAAAACACATTCTTTATATTACTTAACAGTTGAAAATATGACTAAGAGTACAATGCATGCAAACAAGTGAGGAAACTAATAAAGATACCCTAAGGATTCTACAGGTCGGCACAAGGCCCAATCATGGCAATAAGCCCAATTCACAGTGATAAGGTATGCATCTCAATCGCTAATATAGTGGATATAACACTCGGGATGGACCAAAGTCAAAATACCCATCAGTAAACGACCCCGCAATCGTCATAGAATGCGTGTCACGCCTTAATATAGCGTTACGATGTGAAAGTCCAGGGTTTCAAACCCTCAAAGCAGCATTTACATCAATTACTCACCTCTAGCCGGCCAAAGACTAGCTTGCAATGCCCTTTCCTCACGAATCGATCTCCTCCCGCGTTGAATCTGGCCAAAACCACAACGAATACATTACAATAGGCCAAGGGGATATAACCCAATCGAAAAAACTCAAAAAATATTGGAAATCACGAAATTTGCAAAACCCGAGCTACGGTCCACTTCTCGAAAGTCAGAAATTTTTACACCAAAATGTTCCTTATCTCGACACGAGTCTATACATATCAAATTCACAATAATCGGAGTCCATTTGACCCCTCAAATCCCTAGGTAAAACTCTCTTAAGTTTCAAGCCCTAACCTCCATTTTTAAACTTTAATTCCTTGGTTTTTCAGTGTTAATCCATGATTTTACATCATAATAATGTATTCTAAGTCCAAGAACCCATACCTGATGAAAGCCCTCGAAACCCTCTTCAAAATCGCCCAAAACCCTCTTAGTCCAAAGTGAAAATGTTGTGTTCTTTCAAAAATTCGCGAAGGTCAAATTAAATGCTTCTGCCCAGTCCTTTTCGCTTCTGTGACCAAAATACCGCTTCTGCGCTTACCGCTTCTGCGGCCTCTCCACCGCTTCTGCGGTTTTCCTTAAATCACCCAGGACCGCTTCTGCGGTCCATAATCGCTTCTGCGGTGACCGCTTATGCGGGCTCTAGTCCGCTTCTGCAAAAAATGCTAGAACCCCCAAAACCGCACCTGCGACCTTCCCTACCGCATCTGCAGAACCGCCTCTGCAGTCCCTTTTCCGCAGATGCGGAAACACTAGGTACCAGCAACCTTAAAACATGCCAAAACTACAAAACTCTCCATTTAGCCACCCGAACTCATCCCGAGGCCCCGGGACCTCAACCAAAAACACAGATGTGACCCAATACCTTACTCAAACTTGCTCGAACCGTCAAAACACTATAGTTAACATCATGATCATCAAATTTCATCAAATCAAAGCCTAAGTCCAACCAAAACTTTCGAAACTCGCATTCGATCAAAAACCTGACCTAAACACCTCCGATTCAACTAAAATTTTGCACACATATCCAAAATCACCTAACGAAGCTCCAGCAAACCGACTTTGCCAAAAAACTAACTTCGCCAATTCAAGCCTAATTCTACACCGGACCTCCAAAATCACTTCCGATCACACTCCTAAGCCACATATCATCCCCCGAAGCTAACCGAATCACCGAAAATCACATCCGAGCCCTCTAACTAACTAGTCAACTTTCGGTTCACTTTTTCCAAAACAAACTTTCCTTTAAGAGACTAAGTGTCTCATTTCCATCTAAACCTAATCCAATTCTACTCGATTACCTCAATTACCGATAATGAAGCATAGAGAAACATAATATGGGGGAAACGGGTTGGTAACTCACGTGACGATGGGCCAGGTCATCACACTATTGATGATGAAAATGCCCTCTTGAAACCCTCCAAGAATCGCCCAAGCCAAGAGAAAATGAAAGAAAATGGACCAAATCCCGTCTTTAAAAAAATTCACTACCCAGCACTGCCCTTCTTCGCGAACGCGACAATACCCTGGCGTTCGCGAAGTACAACCTGCTTCTGCCCCAAAATTCCTTCTTTGTGTTTGCGTCCTGCTGATCGCGTTTGCGAAGGCCAGCTGTCCACACCCATCGCGTTCGCATTACCTTCTACACGTTCGCATTACCTTCTACGCGTTCGCATAGGCCAAATGGCCTTAGGCCCCCGTCCTCATTTCCTTCTACGCGTTTGCGACTACCCACTCGCATTCGCGTAGGTTCCACAAGTCCTTCACCGTATTCGCGCCTTCCGTTCCACATTCGCGAATGCCAATATTGATAACCCCTCAATTTCATCTTCGCAAATGCGGGACTTCCTTCGCGTTTGTAAAGAAGAACACCAGCAACAGCAGCTCCAAAATAGACTGAAATGATATGAAACCACACAGAAACACACCTGAGGCCCCTGATGCCCCCGAGACCCCGTCCAATCACACAAACTAGTCACACAACATAATACAGACCTGCTCGAGGCCTCAAATCACATCAAACAATGCTAAAATCATGAATCACAGCCCAATTCGAGCTTTATGAACTTTAGAACTTCAACTTCAACATTCGATGTCGAAACCTATCAAATCTTGTCCAATTGACCTCAAATTTTGCACACAAATCATATTCAATATTATAGACCTACTCTAACTTTCAGAATCAGAATCCGACTCCGATATCAAAAAGTCCACTTCTGGTCAAACTTCTCCAAAACCTTCAAAATTCTAACTTTAGCCAAATGACTCCAAAATGACATACGGACCTCCGAATCCACTTTCGGATGCACACCCAATACCGGAATCACCATACGGACATTGATAATACTAAAATGCACCTCAATCCAAATTTATGAAATTCTTCCAAAAATGCTAACTTCCACAATAGACGCTGAAATGCTCCCGAGTCATCCAAAACTCGATCCGGACATACGCCCAAGTCAAAAATCATCATACAAAACTGTTGGAACCTTCAAACCCTGATTCTGAGGTCGTTTACTCAAAAGCCCAATCTTAGTCAATTCTTCCAACTTAAAGCTTTCGAATAAGCATTTTCTTTCCAAATCAACTCCAAAACCCCCGGAATTAAATTTTGACCATGCATAAAAGTCATAATAGCTGAGGTGAAGTTGCTCATAGCCTCAAACTACTGAATGACGTGATAGAGCTCAAAACGATTGGTCGGGTCGTGACATAATACTTTGCATCAAATATAAGCTTTTTCTTTATTGGTAAGAGAGAACTTGGGGTGTCCACTTTCCAACCAAGTAGTTTGCAATATCTAAAAACCAGGGTGGTTGAGTCACAATTGAGTTAACTGAAAAAATATGTTCATCAGAAAATTGTTCCTTTATTTCGCTGAACTCAAGGGGAGGATTTTCTAATCTAGACAAATGGTCAGCTACTTGATTCTCTATTACTTTTATGTCTTTTATCTCAAGGTCAAATTCTTGTAGAAGTAAAATTCATCTTAACAATCTAGGTCGAGTATCTTTCTTTGCTAAAAGGTATTTTAAAGCTGCATGATTAGTAAAAACAGTGATCTTTGTTCCTATTAAAAATAAGATCGAAACTTATCAAAAGCAAATACCACTGCTAGTAACTCTTTTTCTGTTGTGGCATAATTTAGTTCGGCCTCATTCATTGTTCTACTAGCCTAGTAAATGGGATGAAAGATCTTATCCTTTCTCTGGACTAAAAAAAACTCTAACTGTTGTATCACTAGCAACACACATGACCTCAAAAGGTTGATTCCAGTTTGAGGACACAACTACAGGGGCAGTTGATAACTTTTCCTTAAGGGTCTGAAATGCTTTCAAACAATAAACTAAAAAATCAAACTTAATATCTTTCATCAAAAGGTTAGTCAACGGTTTTGAAATCTTTGAAAATTCTTTTATGAACCGTCTGTAAAAACCTGCATGACCTAGAAAGTTTCTAATGCCTTTAACAGTTGTGGGAGGGGGTAATCCTGCTATAAGATCAATTTTAGCCTTATCAACTTCTATCCCTTTAGCGGTGATTGTATGTCCTAAAACAATTCCCTTAGTAACCATAAAATGACATTTTCCCAATTAAGAATCAAGTTTGTCTCTTCGCCACTCTTAAGAACTAATGTCAAGTGGTGAAGACAATCCTCAAATTTTTTTCCAAATACTGTAAAATCATCCATAAAAATTTCAAGAAATTTTTCAGTCATGTCAGAAAAAATTGCTGACATGCAATGCTGAAATGTAGCATGGGCGTTGCATAGACCAAATGGCATTCTCCTATAGGCATATGTTCCATGAGGACATGTGAAAGTTGTTTTGTCCTGATCTTCAGATGCAATTGGTAATTTGTTATACCCTGAATAGCCATCAAGAAAACAGTAAATACCATATCCTACAATTCTTTCTAACATTTGATCAATAAATAGTATAGGAAAATGATCTTTTCTATTGACATCATCGAGACATCTATAATCAATACAGACTCTCCATCGTGTGATGGTTTTGGTAGATATAAGTTCATTACTTTTATTTTTATTACCGTCATACCTCCTTCATTTGGTACTACCTGAACAGGGCTTACCCAAGGGCTGTCTGAAATGGGATAAATAATACCTTCCACCAAAAGTTTTACGATCTCCTTTTTTACTAATTCCTACATTACTGGATTTAATCTCTTTTGGGGATGGACTATTGTCCTATAGCTATCCTCCATGAGAATTTTGTGTGTACAAACAACTGGATTAATCCCTTTGATTCTTCTATATTCCATCCCAAGTCCCTTTGTGTGCTTTCAACACTCCAATCAGTTTTTCTTCTTGTCCTGCAGTAAGAGAAGATGAAATAATTACTGAAAATAATTCTTCCTCAAGATAAACATATTATAAATGAAATGGGAGAACTTTAAGTTATTGTTGCATCTCCTCCTCTTCAGAATCTTTTACTATTATTTCGGCTTTTCTTCTAACGATAGGATCATTATCTTGTATGGTGCCAAATTTGGTCAAACATCTTTCCATTAAGTATGGAATCAATTGATCATCTTTGAATTCATCTGTAAGATAATTAAGCATGTCAATTGAAAACAGAAGATGATGTCTCATCTCCTGAAAATCTTAATATCTTTTGCATATCAAAAAATGTCGCTTTCTTTATCAACTCTAAAAATTAGTTGTCCTTGATTGACATTTATGATTGCTCTACCTGTGGCAAGAAATGCTCTACCCAAAATGATTGGTTCATCAGGACATTCCTTCATTTCAAGTACTATAAAATCTACAGAAAAAACAAACTTATCTACTCTTACGAATACATTTTCAATTATTCTCTTAGGTTTATTAGTACTTTGATATGCAAACTGAAGAGAAACACCTATGTATTTCATTTTACCAAAATTTAATTTTCTAAAGATAGAAAATGGCATCAAGTTAGTTGAAGCTCCAGAATCACAAAGTGCTTTTTCGAAATATAATCCTCCCAAAGTGCATGGAATTATAAAACTACCTGGATCACCAAGTTATTGTGGTAGCTTATTTTGAAGTATAGTACTGCATTTTTCAAGTACCACCACAGTAACTTCTTTCAATTTCCTTTTACTTGAAAAAATTACTTTTAGGAATTTGGAATAAGAAGGCATTTGCAACAAAGCATCAGTGAAAGGACTATTAATGTGAATTAGTTTTAAAATCTCCAAAAACTTTGAAAATTGATTATCAAGCTTTTCCATTTTTAGCTTTTGTGGAAAAGGAATTATCATAGGGAAAGGAGTCAATTTTTCAATATTGTTTTCTTCTTTTTTTCTTAGCTTCTTTCTCTTCATATAGCGAAGGGTATTTTAATATTCTTACCGTTGTTTACCTATTTTTCTAACTGGTCTGCATATGGTTCATCAATCTCCTTACCTAACCGTAAGGCGATGGCCTTAAGGTGCTCCTTTTGGATTTTTCTCTGTATTGTTTGTCAAGGGACCTTGAATCTTTTCTGACACAAGAGTTATCAGTTGGCGTAATTGAATTTCCAGATTTTTGAGGGCTGAACCATAACTTTCCATCTTTTCATTAGTGACCTTAATGTACTTATACAAAAGGTCATCAAAACTTGAATGAGCTTGTTGAGGCCTTTGATGATATGGCCCGACTTGTTGATAAGGTCTATAGTTTTGTTGCCCACAATTGTGATTTTGGTATCCCGACGGACCTTGTACTTGTTGATTCTGGAAGCTTTGAGAGTTCTCTGCACCATTGGATTGCTCCATAGAAATCCTGGATGCTTTTGTGTCATTGGACTCCCAAAAGGGTACAGTTTATAATCGACAGATTGGACCTATTCATCATTATGATTGTTTGCTTGACATTCATGGTTCAGATGGTTTCCTCCACACATGTCACAAGCCTCAGATTGGCTTGGTTATTGTGTATTCACCTGAAAAGATTCAAACTTTTGTACCAAATAAACAATTTGTTGCGTTATTGTATTTAAAGCATCAGCCTGATTTGTCGTAATAGCCTTGTTGATGATTACACGCTCAGATGGCCATTGGATGGCATTCTCAGAAATATCGTTCAACAATTGCAATGCTTCCTCCGTGGTTTTTTCCCATTACAAAACCTCCTGCAGCTGCATCAATCATATCTCTAGCAGAGGGTTTTAGCTCGCAATAAAAAATATACAGTTGCATGTGTTCAGGAATGTCATAGTGTGGACACTTTTTTAACATTGCTTTTCATCTTTCCAAGCGTGATAAACTGACTCAGTGTCAGTCTGCAAGAAAGTAGATATTTCATATATTAACTTTGTGGTTTTAGTAGGGGGAAAATATTTGTTTAAAAATTTCTGAGTTATTTGATCTCATGTGGTGATGGAAACTTGTGGCAAACTTCGCAACCAAGTCTTGGTATCTCCTTTTAAATAAAAAGGAAATAGCCTTAACTTGATAGCTTTAGGAGGTACTGCAATATACTTATTTGTTTCAACAAGTACCAAAAAGTCAATTAAATGAATGTGTGGATCATCACTTGCGTCTCTAGTGAAGATGCAAGACTGTTGAATCGTTTGAATCAGACCAGTCCCGATTTCAATGTTATTGGCTGCCACTGGGGGTTTTCTGATACTCGATTCACAGTTGAAGCGGTCAGGTCTAGCATAATCCATTAGAATTCTATTTGCTGGCCTTGGTGCTACTTCATCAAACTGATCCTCCACATGGACAGGTGGTTGAATGTCTTCTACTTCTTGATTCTCCATTACTTCACGAGCTATGCTTTGAGAAGATAATATTTGTCCTTTCCTGCACAATCGAAGAGATTTTTCAATTTCTGGATCGTAACTAGTCAACCTCTTTATAGAAGAGCGCATCACAAACTACCTAAAATTTTAAAAAAAGAATATATATATATATATATATATATATATATATATATATATATATATATTAACATAGTTTCTAAAGCGGTACTAGTAATTAATAAAATAACTAAAGAAATTTTCAAAGATAACAAAAATAGTTAGAAAAAAATACGATAATATATATATATATATATATATTAAGTATAAGTAAAGCTAGTACTAGTAAATAATAGTAACTAAAGATAAAGTTAGAATAGTATTTGTAGATAAAATTACTAGTAATATTATGCTAAATATACTAAAGGAAAACTAATGATAGAAGTAGTAGGAAGTACTTAATAGTAGATAGTGAAAATACTGACAGAAATATAATAATAATAAATTTTCAAATTAGTAACAAAATATTTAATCTCAAGTAGATGTATGTCATTCTTCTGCAGCGGCGCCAAAAATTTGACGAGGCCAATGTGTATTGGAATTTTCTGCTCGTACTTTGCCAAATTTTAATATAGTTTAAGATATCATCCCACAGAGACTGGATAATCTATGATACAAACTTGTAATATTTTAACTACTATTTGAGAGAATCAAATTGTTGAAAAGTGAGTGAGGTTTAAAACTTGCTAATTACTTAAACAAAACAAATAACTTTTGGAAGATTTATAATTAAAAAAAAAGAGTTGGGAATCATTGAATTCACTTGATAATATTACTATAATAAAATCTAAATTTGTACATTTATTTCTTCAAAGAATAATTGCTTATTTCTAATACAATTATATTTTACTCACTAAGAAATAACTAATTAATAACACTCCGTGAGAAATATGTTAATTAATCCATTTAAGACTAGTGACGTTTAAACCGAAATATTTTTCTTGCTTGAATTGTGCTAAAAGAAAGTAAAAACTTCGTGAGTATATTTTTACCAAGGGTCAATAATCTTGCCTACAATAATTTCTCCGTGAGAATTAAAACTGAAGCAAGCAAGATTACTAACTTGAAATAATAGTTTACCGAAAAAATACTTTCACACTACTATTTTATTCATCAGTTATTATATATTAATTTTGCTCCGCGAGAATTACCAAATTAATATATGAATAACTTAGAGATAAAATATATAGATGTAATGATAGAGTAATTAAAACCCATCATTTCAGCACAGTATGAAATGTGCATAAAAAGTTTCAAGACAAGAATATATAAATACTAAGATAATATTATAAAATATATCAAGCTTCATCAATTATCCTAGCAAAAAGAAATTACTCCATTATGGAGTAAGAAAAGCTAAAAAGGACATTTAGAAGACTAGAAATATTTTTACTATAAGGAAAGAAAAGAAAGAAAGGCCAAGACTAGTTCTTATCTTCCAAAGATTGGATCTCCTTATACAAAGAGAGCTTGCTATTTATAGAAAAAGATTAATAGCTTTTGTCATGTTCCACTTTTGCGAATGTGTAATCCATGTATGTTAGGTGACCTTTGTGTACGTAGATTCTATATATGCAATTATGGCACTTGTGATTCACTCTTGACTTTATGAGGTTAGTCTTGCAAATGTAGGTTCCATGTATGCGATGTGACCTTTGTGTACATAGATTCAATAT
Organism: Nicotiana glauca; assembly: GCA_026770625.1. Taxonomy (NCBI): domain Eukaryota; kingdom Viridiplantae; phylum Streptophyta; class Magnoliopsida; order Solanales; family Solanaceae; genus Nicotiana; species Nicotiana glauca. The sequence continues at coordinate 2,942 of MU694907.1, read as the reverse complement.
CTACAACTATGGCACTTGTGCTTCACTCTTGACTTCTTGAGTTAGTTTCGCAAATTTAGGTTCCACGTATTGTCGAATGTGACCTTTGCAAATATAGATTCCACGCATGCATCTATGACTCTTTCGTTTCCATTCTTGACTTCATGAGCTAGACTTACAAATGTAGGTTCCATGTATGCTAATGTGACATTTGCGTATATAGATTCCACATATGCATCTATAACTCTTTTTCTTCCATTCATGACTTCATAGGTGAGCCTTACGAATATAGGTTCCATGTATGCGAATGTGAGCATGCGTATATCGATTCCACATATGCAACTATACTCCTTTTCATCTCTAATTGTCTCTTTGCATAAGCCCATATGTATATTCTACATTTGCGAATATGAAGATGATGTGTGCAACTGTGACTTTGCTTCATTCTCTTGTCTTTTAGCTTCTTTCCTTCTTTTTCACAATTTCTTTTTCCTACAAGATCTGTTAGAAAATATGCGAGGATAGGATATTATTATTTATATTTTATTTTAAAAACTTATTTTATACATATGAAGTTACATGAATAATTTATATCCATCAAACCTCGGTTCCTTCCTTCCTACTTTACAATCGAGATGATGAGTCAATTGAAAATATCCCATCTGTTACGTCGTTCTAACCTCAGACACGTGTCAACCACCAGTTGATTGTCTTCGAAAGCGAAACATCAAGCATTGATTGTTCTTTCTCTATAAGAGGCTCCGACCCTTTTTCACTTCTTCCACTTTCCGGTTCCAGAATTAGCCTCAAACTCTCTAATTGCTTTTAACTCCTCCGAATCTTCATTCATTGATCTTTAAACCTTCATATTTTCATATTCAATCCCCATACATTCTCTTTGGATCTTCAAACCAGACCTTCATACCTTCATCCCATCTTCAAATCTTCATATCGTTTCTTCAAACCTTTATATTTTTCCTTCAAATCTTCATATTTTTTCAGATTACGATGGCAAAAACTTTCAAGTCCGTGCTTAAGCAAACTGCTCCTTGATCTTCCAACCTGGCCACAGATGCTGAGGTAGTCGTTCCCGAGGCAGCTCAACAGCCCCCTATGAAGAGCTTCATACCTGGGGGTTGCTGTATCAGGAATGACTTCCACATCGAGAAGGCCTCTAGTCAAAACTAAGGTGATGTGGCATGGAGATGCATATGCTCCGTTACTGAGGAAACACAACCCATAATCCGAGCGGACAGTAACTGGCAGGGTAAGGAAGTGGTCGTCCCCGGGCCCAATGACGATATCACTACTCAAGCGGAGGGGTACTTAAATGTTTACACTTACTCTTTCACGCTCGCCCTAGTGGACCCCATAGTCCTTGCCTTCCGCAAAAGGTACAAGGTGTGTCTCTGGAAAATCCATCAGTTCTTTTAGAGGATCATGATCCTCTTACAATATTTCGTGAACAATATTGAAGCCATTCGGTTCACGCTCGACTACCTGCTTTGTCTATACAGTCCCCGTATCTTCTGAGGGAGACTGATCAAACTCGTCCATCGAGCAAGCAAAGCTCCATTCTCGAGCATCGATGAGGATCGAGATCAAGGATGGCAGGGAAGGTTCGTTCGGGTGAAAACCAAAGACCTCATACCTTCCGAGTTTTTGTCGTTCCCAGATCGCATCCCGTAAGTATTTTCCTTCTCGAGTATTTGTCATTTCCCTTTGTTCTTTCTCTCATTGCTTATGTTTGTCACCGTGTAGCTACTGACCAAGTTCCCCATGCATCTCCCCGCTTCAACGAGTGGATCGAGGGGATCAGCAAACAGATACCATATTTCGGGCGCGCATGGAGCAAGCTATCGAAGGGAAAATAGGAGGCATGTTCCCATGTGTAGGGGTGGGCATAGTTTGGGCAAACCTGAAATCCGAACCGAAATCCAAATTTTTTGAATTTTGGTTTGGATTTTTGGATTATGGATTGGAGTACGGATTTTATTTTCAAAAATTTTGGATTTTGGATTGGATTTGGATTTGGGACTTCGAAATTTCGGATATCCGAAAATTCGAAATTTTTGTACCTTATATTTAGCGGCCATGTGAGGACCTTTCCTGAATAGTTACTTTTGTAATTTCGATTTACGCATTGTTGGGTCTCCTTCCTTTCTTATAGGTTTGCCTAAAATCACGGAACTCAGGCCATTGGACGAAGATCTGTCCTTGCTTACCGAACTCTCCGCTTCAGAACATCCCAGGGCTGCCACAAAGGAAGAGAAAAACAAGAAGAAAAGAAAGTCCTCGGGTTCTTCGGACGCCAAGGCGAAGATGAAGAAAGTGACCATCAGGGTCTAGAAGAGCAAAAAGAGTACCAAGTCTAAGGTAGAGACTCTGACTCCCTCTAGATGTGACGACCCAAAGGGTCATCACCTGTTTTCCTTATCTGTTCCGTGCTTCTGAGGCCTTGAAAACCTCATTTTATATTGCCTCGATTTGCGTGCGCAGTCCGGGCGCGTAGCCGGAAAATTTTTATGTTGAAATATGTGAATTCTGTGAAAAATTTGAAGAATTTTGATATTAATATTGATATAGTTGACTTTGGTCAACATTTTTGGTAAACGGACCCGGACCCGAGTTTGGACGGTCCCGGAAGGTCCGTAGAAAAATATGGGACTCGGGCATGTGCCCGGAGTCGAATTCCGAGGCCTAGAGCCCGAGATATGAATTTTTCTGTTAAATTATTTTCTAAAATTATTAAGGAAAAATAAAAATCAAAATGGGTTAGAAAATATAGGTATCGGGCTCGTATTTTGGTTCCGACACTCGGTACAGGTCATAAATATTGGTTAAGCGCTTCCTGCAAAGTTTGGTTGAAAACGGACGTCGTTTGACTTATTTCGGCCTTAAATTGGAAAATTTTGAAGTTTATGAAATTTGAAAGATTTCTTGGATTTTAAGGCTCAATTCAT
>MU694903.1:10676-45211 GCA_026770625.1 Nicotiana glauca | reverse complement strand
AATTGTTAAGTTGTTAAAGTCAGGAGCCCTCCTGGAGAACAGAGGTGAAATGGTTAAAGTTTTGAAGTCAGGAGCCCGCCTGGAGAACAGAGGTGTAATTGCTTAGTTGTCGAAGTCAGTAGCCCGTCTTGAGAATAGAGGTGTAATTTGTAATTGTTAAGTTGTTGATGTCAGGAACCCGCTTGGAGAACAGTGGTGTAATTTTTAATGTTTTGAAGTAGGGAGCCCGCCTGGAGAACACAGGTGTAAGTTTTAAAGTTGTGAAGTCAGCAGTCCGCTTGGAGAACAGAGGTGTAATTTGTAAACGTTGAAGTTAGGAGCCCGCCTGGAGAACAAAGGTGTAATTTGTAAATGTTTAAGTCAGGAGCCCACCTAGAGAACATAGTTGTAACTGTTAAAGTTGTGAAGTCAGGAGCCCGCCAGGAGAACAGAGGTGTAGTTGTTAAAGGTTTGAAGTCAGGAGCCCGCCTGGAGAACAAAGGTGTAATTGTTAAAGTTGTGAAGTCAGGAGCCCGCCTGGAGAACAGAGGCGTTGTTGTTAAAGTTTTAAAGCCAGGAGCCCACCTGGAGAACAAAGGTGCAAGTTTTAAAGTTGTGAAGTCAGGAGCCCACCTGGAGAACAGAGGTGTAATTGTTAAGTTGTTAAAGTCAGGAGCCCTCCTTGAGAATAGAGGTGAACTGGTTAAAGTTTTGAAGTCAGAAACCCTCCTGGAGAACAGAGTTGTAATTGCTTAGTTGTCGAAGTCAGGAGCCCGCCTTGAGAATAGAGGTGTAATTTGTAATTGTTAAGTTTTTGAAGTTAGGAGCCCGCCTGGAGAAAAGATGTATAGTTTTTAAAAGTGTTGAAGTCACGAGCCCGCCTGGAGAACAGAAATGTAATTGTTAAAGTTGTGATGTCAGGAGCCCATCTGGAGAATAGAGGTGTAGTTAATAATGTTTTGAAGTCAGGAGCCCGCCTAGAGAACAGAGGTGTAAGTTTTAAAGTTTTTAAGTCAGGATCCCGCCTGGAGAACAGACGTGTAATTGTTAAGTTGTTGAAGTCAGGAGCCCTCTTGGAGAACAGAGGTAAAATGGTTAAAGTTTTGAAGTCAGGAGCCTGCCTAGAGAACAGAGGTGTAATTGCTAAGTTGTCGAAGTCAGGAGCCCGCCTGGAGAACAGAGGTGTAATTTGTGATTGTTAAGTTGTTGAAGTCAGGAGCCCGCCTATAGGAGAGAGGTGTAATTTTTAAAGTTGTGAAATCAAGAGCCCGCCTAGAGAACAGAGGTGTAATTGCTAAGTTGTCGAAGTCAGGAGCCCGTCAAGAGAACAGAGGTGTAATTTGTGATTGTTAAGTTGTTGAAGTGAGGAGCCCGCCTGGAGAACAGAGATATAGTGTTTAAGAGTGTTGAAGTCAGGAGCCCGCCTATAGGAGAGAGGTGTAATTTTTAAAGTTGTGAAATCAAGAGCCCGCCTAGAGAACAGAGGTGTAATTGCTAAGTTGTCGAAGTCAGGAGCCCGTCAAGAGAACAGAGGTGTAATTTGTGATTGTTAAGTTGTTGAAGTGAGGAGCCCGCCTGGAGAACAGAGATATAGTGTTTAAGAGTGTTGAAGTCAGGAGCCCGCCTATAGGAGAGAGGTGTAATTTTTAAAGTTGTGAAATCAAGAGCCCGCCTAGAGAACAGAGGTGTAATTGCTAAGTTGTCGAAGTCAGGAGCCCGTCAAGAGAACAGAGGTGTAATTTGTGATTGTTAAGTTGTTGAAGTGAGGAGCCCGCCTGGAGAACAGAGATATAGTGTTTAAGAGTGTTGAAGTCAGGAGCCCGCCTATAGGAGAGAGGTGTAATTTTTAAAGTTGTGAAATCAAGAGCCCGCCTAGAGAACAGAGGTGTAATTGCTAAGTTGTCGAAGTCAGGAGCCCGTCAAGAGAACAGAGGTGTAATTTGTGATTGTTAAGTTGTTGAAGTGAGGAGCCCGCCTGGAGAACAGAGATATAGTGTTTAAGAGTGTTGAAGTCAGGAGCCCGCCTATAGGAGAGAGGTGTAATTTTTAAAGTTGTGAAATCAAGAGCCCGCCTAGAGAACAGAGGTGTAATTGCTAAGTTGTCGAAGTCAGGAGCCCGTCAAGAGAACAGAGGTGTAATTTGTGATTGTTAAGTTGTTGAAGTGAGGAGCCCGCCTGGAGAACAGAGATATAGTGTTTAAGAGTGTTGAAGTCAGGAGCCCGCCTATAGGAGAGAGGTGTAATTTTTAAAGTTGTGAAATCAAGAGCCCGCCTAGAGAACAGAGGTGTAATTGCTAAGTTGTCGAAGTCAGGAGCCCGTCAAGAGAACAGAGGTGTAATTTGTGATTGTTAAGTTGTTGAAGTGAGGAGCCCGCCTGGAGAACAGAGATATAGTGTTTAAGAGTGTTGAAGTCAGGAGCCCGCCTATAGGAGAGAGGTGTAATTTTTAAAGTTGTGAAATCAAGAGCCCGCCTAGAGAACAGAGGTGTAATTGCTAAGTTGTCGAAGTCAGGAGCCCGTCAAGAGAACAGAGGTGTAATTTGTGATTGTTAAGTTGTTGAAGTGAGGAGCCCGCCTGGAGAACAGAGATATAGTGTTTAAGAGTGTTGAAGTCAGGAGCCCGCCTATAGGAGAGAGGTGTAATTTTTAAAGTTGTGAAATCAAGAGCCCGCCTAGAGAACAGAGGTGTAATTGCTAAGTTGTCGAAGTCAGGAGCCCGTCAAGAGAACAGAGGTGTAATTTGTGATTGTTAAGTTGTTGAAGTGAGGAGCCCGCCTGGAGAACAGAGATATAGTGTTTAAGAGTGTTGAAGTCAGGAGCCCGCCTATAGGAGAGAGGTGTAATTTTTAAAGTTGTGAAATCAAGAGCCCGCCTAGAGAACAGAGGTGTAATTGCTAAGTTGTCGAAGTCAGGAGCCCGTCAAGAGAACAGAGGTGTAATTTGTGATTGTTAAGTTGTTGAAGTGAGGAGCCCGCCTGGAGAACAGAGATATAGTGTTTAAGAGTGTTGAAGTCAGGAGCCCGCCTATAGGAGAGAGGTGTAATTTTTAAAGTTGTGAAATCAAGAGCCCGCCTAGAGAACAGAGGTGTAATTGCTAAGTTGTCGAAGTCAGGAGCCCGTCAAGAGAACAGAGGTGTAATTTGTGATTGTTAAGTTGTTGAAGTGAGGAGCCCGCCTGGAGAACAGAGATATAGTGTTTAAGAGTGTTGAAGTCAGGAGCCCGCCTATAGGAGAGAGGTGTAATTTTTAAAGTTGTGAAATCAAGAGCCCGCCTAGAGAACAGAGGTGTAATTGCTAAGTTGTCGAAGTCAGGAGCCCGTCAAGAGAACAGAGGTGTAATTTGTGATTGTTAAGTTGTTGAAGTGAGGAGCCCGCCTGGAGAACAGAGATATAGTGTTTAAGAGTGTTGAAGTCAGGAGCCCGCCTATAGGAGAGAGGTGTAATTTTTAAAGTTGTGAAATCAAGAGCCCGCCTAGAGAACAGAGGTGTAATTGCTAAGTTGTCGAAGTCAGGAGCCCGTCAAGAGAACAGAGGTGTAATTTGTGATTGTTAAGTTGTTGAAGTGAGGAGCCCGCCTGGAGAACAGAGATATAGTGTTTAAGAGTGTTGAAGTCAGGAGCCCGCCTATAGGAGAGAGGTGTAATTTTTAAAGTTGTGAAATCAAGAGCCCGCCTAGAGAACAGAGGTGTAATTGCTAAGTTGTCGAAGTCAGGAGCCCGTCAAGAGAACAGAGGTGTAATTTGTGATTGTTAAGTTGTTGAAGTGAGGAGCCCGCCTGGAGAACAGAGATATAGTGTTTAAGAGTGTTGAAGTCAGGAGCCCGCCTATAGGAGAGAGGTGTAATTTTTAAAGTTGTGAAATCAAGAGCCCGCCTAGAGAACAGAGGTGTAATTGCTAAGTTGTCGAAGTCAGGAGCCCGTCAAGAGAACAGAGGTGTAATTTGTGATTGTTAAGTTGTTGAAGTGAGGAGCCCGCCTGGAGAACAGAGATATAGTGTTTAAGAGTGTTGAAGTCAGGAGCCCGCCTATAGGAGAGAGGTGTAATTTTTAAAGTTGTGAAATCAAGAGCCCGCCTAGAGAACAGAGGTGTAATTGCTAAGTTGTCGAAGTCAGGAGCCCGTCAAGAGAACAGAGGTGTAATTTGTGATTGTTAAGTTGTTGAAGTGAGGAGCCCGCCTGGAGAACAGAGATATAGTGTTTAAGAGTGTTGAAGTCAGGAGCCCGCCTATAGGAGAGAGGTGTAATTTTTAAAGTTGTGAAATCAAGAGCCCGCCTAGAGAACAGAGGTGTAATTGCTAAGTTGTCGAAGTCAGGAGCCCGTCAAGAGAACAGAGGTGTAATTTGTGATTGTTAAGTTGTTGAAGTGAGGAGCCCGCCTGGAGAACAGAGATATAGTGTTTAAGAGTGTTGAAGTCAGGAGCCCGCCTATAGGAGAGAGGTGTAATTTTTAAAGTTGTGAAATCAAGAGCCCGCCTAGAGAACAGAGGTGTAATTGCTAAGTTGTCGAAGTCAGGAGCCCGTCAAGAGAACAGAGGTGTAATTTGTGATTGTTAAGTTGTTGAAGTGAGGAGCCCGCCTGGAGAACAGAGATATAGTGTTTAAGAGTGTTGAAGTCAGGAGCCCGCCTATAGGAGAGAGGTGTAATTTTTAAAGTTGTGAAATCAAGAGCCCGCCTAGAGAACAGAGGTGTAATTGCTAAGTTGTCGAAGTCAGGAGCCCGTCAAGAGAACAGAGGTGTAATTTGTGATTGTTAAGTTGTTGAAGTGAGGAGCCCGCCTGGAGAACAGAGATATAGTGTTTAAGAGTGTTGAAGTCAGGAGCCCGCCTATAGGAGAGAGGTGTAATTTTTAAAGTTGTGAAATCAAGAGCCCGCCTAGAGAACAGAGGTGTAATTGCTAAGTTGTCGAAGTCAGGAGCCCGTCAAGAGAACAGAGGTGTAATTTGTGATTGTTAAGTTGTTGAAGTGAGGAGCCCGCCTGGAGAACAGAGATATAGTGTTTAAGAGTGTTGAAGTCAGGAGCCCGCCTATAGGAGAGAGGTGTAATTTTTAAAGTTGTGAAATCAAGAGCCCGCCTAGAGAACAGAGGTGTAATTGCTAAGTTGTCGAAGTCAGGAGCCCGTCAAGAGAACAGAGGTGTAATTTGTGATTGTTAAGTTGTTGAAGTGAGGAGCCCGCCTGGAGAACAGAGATATAGTGTTTAAGAGTGTTGAAGTCAGGAGCCCGCCTATAGGAGAGAGGTGTAATTTTTAAAGTTGTGAAATCAAGAGCCCGCCTAGAGAACAGAGGTGTAATTGCTAAGTTGTCGAAGTCAGGAGCCCGTCAAGAGAACAGAGGTGTAATTTGTGATTGTTAAGTTGTTGAAGTGAGGAGCCCGCCTGGAGAACAGAGATATAGTGTTTAAGAGTGTTGAAGTCAGGAGCCCGCCTATAGGAGAGAGGTGTAATTTTTAAAGTTGTGAAATCAAGAGCCCGCCTAGAGAACAGAGGTGTAATTGCTAAGTTGTCGAAGTCAGGAGCCCGTCAAGAGAACAGAGGTGTAATTTGTGATTGTTAAGTTGTTGAAGTGAGGAGCCCGCCTGGAGAACAGAGATATAGTGTTTAAGAGTGTTGAAGTCAGGAGCCCGCCTATAGGAGAGAGGTGTAATTTTTAAAGTTGTGAAATCAAGAGCCCGCCTAGAGAACAGAGGTGTAATTGCTAAGTTGTCGAAGTCAGGAGCCCGTCAAGAGAACAGAGGTGTAATTTGTGATTGTTAAGTTGTTGAAGTGAGGAGCCCGCCTGGAGAACAGAGATATAGTGTTTAAGAGTGTTGAAGTCAGGAGCCCGCCTAGAGAATAGAGGTGTAATTTTTAAAGTTGTGAAATCAAGAGCCCGCCTAGAGAACAGAGGTGTAGTTGTTAAAGTTTTGAAGTTAGGAGCCCGCCTGGAGAACAGAGGTGTAAGTTTTAAAGTTGTGATGTCAGGAGCCCGCCTGGAGAACAGAGGTGTAATTGTTAAGTTGTTGAAGTCAGGAGCCCACATGGAGAACATAGGGAAAATGGTTAAAGTTTTGAAGTCAGGAGCACGCCTGGACAACAGAGTTGTAATTGCTAAGTTGTCAAAGTTAGGAGCCCGCCTGGAGAACAGAGGTGTAATTTGTAATTGTTAAGTTGTTGAAGTCAGGAGCCCGCCTGGAGAATAGAGGAATAGTTTTTAAAAGTGCTCAAGTCAGGAGCACGCCTGGAGAACAGAGGTGTAATTTTTAATGTTTTGAAGTAGGGAGCCCGCCTAGAGAATAGAGATGTAAGTTTTAAAGTTGTGAAGTTAGGAGTCTGCCTGGATAATAGAGGTGTAATTTGTAAACATTGAAGTTAGGAGCCCTCCTGGAGAATAGAGGTGTAATTTGTAAAAGTTGTAGTCAGGAGCCCAACTGGAGAACGTAGGTGTAATTTTTAAAGTTGTGAAGTCAGGAGCCCGCCTGGAGAACAGAGGCGTAGTTGTTAAAGTTTTGAAGTCAGGAGCCCGCCTGGAGAACAGAGATGTAAGTTTTAAAGTTGTAAAGTCAGGAGCCCGTCTGTAGAACAGAGGTGTAATTGCTTAGTTGTCAAACTCAGGAGCCCGCCTTGAGAATAGAGGTGTAATTTGTAATTGTTATGTTTTTTAAGTTAGGAGCCCGCCTGGAGAAAAGATGTATTATTTTTAAAAGTGTTGAAGTTAGGAGCCCGCCTGGAGAACATAGGTATAATTGATTGTGAAGTCAGGAGCCCGTCTGGAGAACAGAGGTGTAGTTGTTAATGTTTTGAAGTCAGGAGCCCGCCTAGAGAACACATGTGTAAGTTTTAAAGTTTTTAAGTCAGGATCCCACCTGGAGATTAGAGGTCTAATTGTTAAGTTGTTGAAGTCAGGAGCCCTCCTGGAGAACAGAGGTAAAATGGATAAAGTTTTGAAGTGAGGAGCCCGCCTGGAGAACAGAGGTGTAATTGCTAAGTTGTCGAAGTCAGGAGCCCGCCTGGAGAACAGAGGTGTAATTTATGATTTTTAAGTTGTTCAAGTGAGGAGCCCGCCTGGAGAACAGAGGTATAGTTTTTAAAAGTGTTGAAGTCAGGAGCCCGCCTGGAGAACAGAGGTGTAATTGTTAAAGTTTTGAAGTCAGGAGCCCGTCTAGAGAACAGAGGTGTAAGTTTTAAAGTTGTGAAGCCAGGAGCCCGCCTGAAGAACAGAGATGTAATTGCTAAGTTGTTGAAGTCAGGAGCCCACCTGGGAGGTGAAATGGTTAAAGTTTTGAAGTTAGGAGCCCGCCTAGAGAACAGAGGTGTAATTGTAAAGTTTTCGAAGTCAGGAGCCCGTCTAGAGAACAGAGGTGTAATTGGTAATTGTTAAGTTGTTGAAGTCAGGAGCCCATGTGGAGAATAGACATATAGTTTTTAAAAGTGTTGAAGTCAGGAGCCCGCCTGGAGAACAGAGGTGTAATTGTTAAAGTTGGGAAGTTAGGAGCCCACCTGGAGAATAGAGGCATAGTTGATAAAGTTTTGAAGTCAGGAGCCCGCCTAGAGAACAGAGGTGTAAGTTTTAAAGTTGTGAAGTCGGGAACACGCTTAGAGAAGAGAGGTGTAATTGTTAAGTTGTTAAAGTCAGGAGCCCTCCTGTAGAACAGAGGTGAAATGGTTAAACTTTTGAAGTCAGGAGCCCGCCTGGAGAACTAAGGTGTTATTGCTTAGTTGTCGAAGTCAGGAGCTCGCCTTGAGAATAGAGGTGTAATTTGTAATTGTTAAGTTGTTGAAGTCAGGAGCCCGCCTGGAGAACAAAGGTATAGTTTTTAAAAGTGTTGAAGTGAGGAGCTCACCTGGAGAACAGAGGTGTAATTATCAAAGTTGTGAAGTCCAGAGCCCTCCTAGAGAACAGAGGTGTAGTTGTTAATGTTTTGAAGTAGGGAGCCCGCCAGGAGAACAGAGGTGTAAGTTTTAAAGTTGTCAAGTCAGGAGTCCGCCTGGAGAACAGAGGTGTAATTTGTAAACGTTGATGTCAGGAGCCCGCCTGGAGAACAGAGGTGTAATTTCTAAAAGTTGAAGTCAGGAGCCCTCCTGGAGAAGAGAGGTGTAATTGTTAAAGTTGTGAAGTTAGGAGCCTGCCTGAAGAACAGAGGCGTAGTTGTTAAACTTTTGAAGTCAGGAGCCCGCCTGGAGAACAGAGGTGTAAGTTTTAAAGTTGTGAAGTCAGGAGCCCGCCTGGAGAACAGAGGTGTAATTGCTTAGTTGTCGAAGTCAGGAGCCCGCCTTGAGAATAGAGGTGTAATTTGTAATTGTTAAGTTATTGAAGTCAGGAGCCCGTCTGGAGAACACAGGTGTAAGTTTTAAAGTTGTGAAGTCAGGAGTCCGCCTGGAGAACAGAGGTGTAATTTGTAAACGTTGAAGATAGGAGCCCGCCTGGAGAATAGAGGTGTAATTTGTAAATGTTTAAGTCAGGAGCCCACCTGGAGAACATAGTTGGAACTGTTAAAGTTGTAAAGTCAGGAGCCCGCCTGGAGAACAGAAGTGTAATTGTTAAAGTTGTAAAGTTAGGAGCCCGCCTGGAGAACAGAGGCGTTGTTGTTAAAGTTTTGAAGTCAGGAGCCCACCTGGAGAACATAGGTGTAAGTTTTAAAGTTCTGAAGTCATGATCCCACCTGGAGAACAGAGGTATAATTGTTAAGTTGTTAAAGTCAGGAGCCCTTCTGGAGAATAGAGGTGAAATGGTTAAAGTTTTGAAGTCAGGAGCCCGCCTGGAGAACAGAGGTGTAATTGCTTAGTTGTCGAAGTCAGGAGCCCTCCTTGAGAATAGAGGTGTAATTTGTAATTGTTAAGTTGTTGAAGTCAGGAGCCCACCTAGAGAACAGAGGTATAGTTTTAAAAGTGTTGAAGTCAGGAGCAAGCCTGGAGAACAGAGGTGTAATTTTTAATGTTTTGAAGTAGGGAGCCCACCTATAGAATAGAGGTGTAAGTTTTAAAGTTGTGAAGTCAGGAGTCCGCCTGGAGAATAGAGGTGTAATTTGTAAAAGTTGAAGTCAGGAGCCCGCCTGGAGAACAGAGGTGTAATTTGTAAACATTGAAGTTAGGAGCCCGCCTGGAGAACAGAGGTTTAGTTTTTAAAAGTTGTGGTCAGGAGCCCACATGGAGAACGTAGGTGTAATTGTTAAAGTTGTGAAGTCAGGAGCCCGCCTGGAGAACAGAGGCGTAGATGTTAAAGTTTTGAAGTCAGGAGCCCACCTGGAGAACAGAGTTGTAAGTTTTAAAGTTGTAAAGTCAGGAGCCCGCCTGTAGAACAGAGGTGCAATTGCTTAGTTCTCGAAGTCAGGAGCCTGCCTTAAGAATAGAGGTGTAATTTGTAATTGTTAAGTTTTTGAAGTTAGGAGCCCGCCTAGAGAAAAGTTGTATTGTTTTTAAAAGTGTTGAGGTCAGGAGTCCGCCTGGAGAACAGAGGTGTAATTGTTAAAGTTGTGAAGTCAGGAGCCCGTCTGGAGAACAGAGGTGTAGTTGTTAATGTTTTGAAGTCAGGAGCCCGCCTAGAGAAGAGAGGTGTAAGTTTTAAAGTTTTTAAGTCAGGATACCGCCTGGAGAACAGAGGTGTAATTGTTAAGTTGTTGACGTTAGGAGCCTTCCTGGAGAACAGAGGTGTAATTGCTAAGTTGTCAAAGTCAGGAGCCCGCCAGGAGAATAGAGGTGTGATTTGTGATTATTAAGTTGTTGAAGTGAGGAGCCCGCATGGAGAACAGAGGTATAGGTTTTAGAAGTGTTGAAGTCAGGAGCCCGCTTGGAGAACAGAGGTGTAATTGTTAAAGTTTTGAAGTCAGGAGCCCGTCTGGAGAATAGAGGTGTAAGTTTTAATGTTGTGAAGCCAGGAGCCCGCCTGGAGAACGGAGGTGTAATTGCTAAGTTGTTGAAGTCAGGAGCCCGCTTGGGAGGTGAAATGGTTAATGTTTTGAAGTTAGGAGCCCTCCTGGAGAACAGTGGTGTAATTGTAAAGTTGTTTAAGTCAGGAGCTCGTCTAGAAAATAGAGGTGTAATTTGTAATTGTTAAGTTGTTGAAGTCAGGAGCCCATCTGGAGAATAGACGTATAATTTTTAAAAGTGTTGAAGTCAGAAGCCCGCCTGGAGAACAAAGGTGTAATTGTTAAAGTTGGAAAGTCAGGAGCCCGCCTGGAGAACAGAGGCGTAGTTGATAAAGTCTTAAAGTCAGGAGTACGCCTGGAGAGCAGAGGTGTAAGTTTTAAAGTTGTGAAGTCAGGAACCCGCTTAGAGAACAGAGGTGTAATAGTTAAGTTGTTAAAGTCAGGAGCCCTCCTGTAGAACAGAGGTGAAATGGTTAAACTTTTGAAGTCAGGAACCCACCTGGAGAACTGAGGTGTAATTGCTTAGTTGTCGAAGTCAGGAGCCCGCCTTCAGAATAGAGGTGTAATTTGTAACTGTTAAGTTGTTGAAGTAAGGAGCCCGCCTGGAGAACACAGGTGTAATTGTTTTAAAGTTGTGAAGTCAGGAGTCTGCCTGGACAATAGAGGTGTAATTTGTAAAAGTTGAATTCAGGAGCCCACCTGGAGAACGTAGGTGTAATTGTTAAAGCTGTGAAGTCAGGAGCCCGCCTGGAGAACAGCGGCGTAGTAGTTATAGTTTTGAAGTTAGGAGCTCACCTGGAGAACGTAGGTGTAATTGTTAAAGTTGTGAAGTTAGGAGCCCGCCTGTAGAACACAGGCATAGCTGTTAAAGTTTTGAAGTCAGGAGCCCGCCTGGAGAACAGAGGTGTAAGTTTTAAAGTTTTGAAGTCAGGAGCCCGCCTGGAGAACAGATGTGTTATTATTAAGGTTTTAAAGTCAGGAGCCCTCCTGGATAACAGAGGTGAAATGGTTAAAGTTTTGAAGTCAGGAGCTCGCTTGGATAACAGAGGTGTAATTGCTTAGCTGTAGAAGTCAGGAGCCTGCCTTGAAAATAGAGGTGTAATTTGTAATTGTTAAGTTGTTGAAGTCAGGAGCCCGCCTGGAGAACAGAGGTGTAATTGTTAAAGTTGTGAATTCAGGAGCCCGTCTGGAGAACAGAGGTGTAATTTTTAATGTTTTGAAGTAGGGAGCCCTCCTGGAGAACGAAGGTGTAAGTTTTAAAGTTGTGAAGTCAGGAGTCTGCCTGGAGAACAGAGGTGTAATTTATAAATGTTGAAGTTAGGATCCCACCAGGAGAACATAGGTGTAACTGTTAAAGTTGTGAAGTCAGGAGCCCGCTTGGAGAATAGAGGCATAGTTGTTAAAGTTTTGAAGTCAGGAGCCCGCTTGGAGAACAGAGGTGTAAGTTTTAAAAGGTGTAAAGTCAGGAGCCCGCCTGGAGAACAGAGGTGTAAGTTTTAAAAGGTGTAAAGTCAGGAGCCCGCCTGGAAGACAGAGGTGTAATTGCTTAGTTGTTAAAGTCAGGAGCCCGCCTTGAGAATAGAGAGGTAATTTGTAATTGTTATGTTTTTGAAGTCAGGAGCCCGCCTGGAGAACAGAGGTGTAATTGTTAAAGTTGTGAAGTCAGGAGCCCGCCTGGAGAACAGAGGTGTAGTTGTTAATGTTTTGAAGTCAGGAGCCCGCCTAGAGAACAGAGGTATAAGTTTTAAAGTTTTTAAGTTAGGATCCCACCTGGAGAACAGAGGTGTAATTGTTAAGTTGTTGATGTTAGGAGCCCTCCTGGAGAACAGAGGTAAAATGGTTAAAGTTTTGAAGTCAGGAGCCCGCCTGGAGAACAGAGGTGAAATGGTTAAAGTTTTGAAGTCAGGAGCCCGCCTGGAGAATAGAGGTGTAATTGCTAAGATGTCGAAGTCAGGAGCCAGCCAGGAGAATAGAGGTGTAAGTTTTAAAAGGTGTAAAGTGAGGAGCCCGCCTGGAAGACAGAGGTGTAATTGCTTAGTTGTTAAAGTCAGGAGCCCGCCTTGAGAATAGAGGAGTAATTTGTAATTGTTATGTTTTTAAAGTCAGGAGCCCGCCTGGAGAACAGAGGTGTAACTGTTAAAGTTGTGAAGTCAGGAGCCCGCCTAGAGAACAGAGGTGTAAGTTTTAAAGTTTTTAAGTTAGGATCCCACCAGGAGAATAGAGGTGTAATTGTTAAGTTGTTGATGTCAGGAGCCCTCCTGGAGAACAGAGGTAAAATGGTTAAAGTTTTGAAATCAGGAGCCCGCCTGGAGAATGGAGGTGTAATTGCTAAGTTGTCGAAGTCAGGAGCCCGCCTAGAGAACAGAGGTGTAATTTGTGATTGTTAAGTTGTTAAAGTGAGGAGCCCGCCTGGAGAACAAAGGTATATTTTTTAAAAGTGTTGAAGTCAGGAGCCCGCCTGGAGAACAGAGGTGTAATTGTTAAAGTTTTGAAGTCAGGAGCCCGCCTGGAGAACAGAGGTGTAATTGTTAAAGTTTTGAAGTCAGGAGCCCGCCTGGAGAACAGAGGTGTAACTGCTAAATTGTTGAAGTCAGGAGCCCGCCTGGGAGGTGAAATGGTTAAAGTTTTGAAGTTAGGAGCCCGCCTGGAGAACAGAGGTGTAGTTGTAAAGTTGTCGAAGTCAGGAGCCCATCTAGAGAACAGAGGTGTAATTTGAAATTATTAAGTTGTTGAAGTCAGGAGCCCATCTGGAGAATAGACGTATAGTTTTTAAAAGTGTTGAAGTTAGGAGCCCGCTTGGAGAACAGAGGTGTAATTGTTAAAGATGGGAAGTCAGGAGCCCGCTGGAGAACAGAGGCGTAGTTGATAAAGTTTTGAAGTCAGGAGCCCGCTTGGAGAATAAAGGCGTAGTTGTTAAAGTTTTGAAGTTAGGAGCCTGCCTGGAGAACAGAGGTGTAAGTTTTAAAGTTGTAAAGTCAGGAGCCCGCCTGGAGAACAGAGGTGTAAGTTTTAAAGTTGTAAAGTCAGGAGCCCGCCTGGAGAACAGAGGTGTAATTGCTTAGTTGTCGAAGTCAGGAGCTCGCCTTGAGAATAGAGGAGTAATTTGCAATTGTTATGTTTTTGAAGTTAGGAGGCCGCCTGGAGAACAGAGGTGTAATTGTTAAAGTTGTCAAGTCAGGAGCCCGTTTGGAGAACAGAGGTGTAGTTGTTAATGTTTTGAAGTCATGAGCCCGCCTAGAGAACAGAGGTGTAAGTTATAAAGTTGTGAAGTCAGGAGCCCGCCTGGAGAACAGAGGTGTTATTATTAAGTTGTTAAAGTCAGGAGCCCTCCTGGAGAACAGAGGTGTAAGTTTTAAAGTTGTAAAGTCAGGAGCCCGCCTGGAGAACAGAGGTGTAATTGCTTAGTTGTAGAAGTCAGGAGCCCGCTTGAGAATAGAGGTGTAATTTGGAATTGTTAAGTTGATCAAGTCAGGAGCCCGCCTGGAGAACAGAGGTGTAATTGTTAAAGTTGTGAATTTAGGAGCCCGTCTGGAGAACAGACGTGTAATTTTTAGTGTTTTGAAGTAGCGAGCCCGCTTGGAGAACAAAGGTGTAAGTTTTAAAGTTGTGAAGTCAGGAGTCTGCCTGGAGAACAGAGGTGTAATTTATAAAAGTTAAAGTTAGGAGCCCACCTGGAGAACATAGGTGTAATTGTTAAAGTTGTGAAGTCAGGAGCCCGCTTGGAGAATAGAGGCGTAGTTGTTAAAGTTTTGAAGTCAGGAGCCCGCCTGGAGAACAGAGGTGTAAGTTTTAAAGTTGTAAAGTCAGGAGCCCGCCTGGAGGACAGAGCTGTAATTGCTTAGTTGTTGAAGTCAGGAGCCCGCCTTGAGAATAGAAGAGTAATTTGTAATTGTTATGTTTTTAAAGTCAGGAGCCCGCCTGCATAACAGAGGTGTAATTGTTAAAGTTGTGAATTCAGGAGCCCGCCTGGAGAACAGAGGTCTAAGTTTTAAAGTTTTTATGTTAGGATCCTGCCTGGAGAACAGAGGTGTAATTGTTAAGTTGTTGATGTCAGGAGCCCTCCTGGAGAACAGAGGTAAAATAGTTAATGTTTTGAAGTCAGGAGCCCGCCTGGCGAACAAAGGTGTAATTGTTAAAGTTGTGAAGTCAGGAGCCCGTCTGTAGAATAGAGGTGTAGTTGTTAATGTTTTGAAGTCAGGAGCCTGCCTAGAGAACAGAGGTGTAAGTTTTAAAGTTTTTAAGTCAGGATCCCGCCTGGAGAACAGAGGTGTAATTGTTAAAGTTGTGAAGTCAGGAGCCCGTCTGTAGAATAGAGGTGTAGTTGTTAATGTTTTGAAGTCAGGAGCCTGCCTAGAGAACAGAGGTGTAAGTTTTAAAGTTTTTAAGTCAGGATCCCGCCTGGAGAACAGAGATGTAATTGTTTAATTGTTGAAGTGAGGAGCCCTCCTGGAGAACAGAGGTAAAATGGTTAATGTTTTGAAGTTAGGAGTCCGCCTGGAGAATAGAGGTGTAATTGCTAAGTTGTCGAAGTCAGGAACCCGCCTGGAGAATAGAGGTGTAATTTGTGATTGTTAAGTATTTGAAGTGAGGAGCCCGCCTGGAGAACAGAGGTATAGTTTTTAAAAGTGTTGAAGTCAGGAGCCCACCTGGAGAACAGAGGTGTAATTGTTAAAGTTTTAAAGTCAGGAGCCCGCCTGAAGAATAGAGGTGTAATTGCTAAGTTGTTGAAGTCAGGAGCCCGCCTGGGAGGTAAAATGGTTAAAGTTTTGAAGTTAGGAGCCCGCCTGGAGAACAGAGGTGTAGTTGTAAAGTTGTCGAAGTTAGGAGCCCGTCTAGAGAACAGAGGTGTAATTTGTAATTGTTAGTTGTTGAAGTCAGGAGCCCATCTGGAGATTAGACGTGTAGTTTTTAAAAGTGTTGAAGTCAGGAGCCCGCCTGGAGAACAGAGGTGTAATTGTTAAAGTTGGGAAGTCAGGAGCCCGCCTGGAGAATAGAGGCGTAGTTGATAAAGTTTTGAAGTCAGGAGCCCGCTTGGAGAATGGAGGCGTAGTTGTTAAAGTTTTGAAGTCAGGTGCCCGCCTGGAGAACAGAGGTGTAAGTTTTAAAGTTGTAAAGCCAGGAGCCCGCCTGGAGAATAGAGGTGTAATTGCTTAGTTGTCGAAGTCAGGAGCCCTCCATGAGAATAGAGGAGTAATTTGTAATTGCTATGTTTTTTAAGTCAGGAGCCCGCCTGGAGAACAGAGGTGTAATTGTAAAAGTTGTGAAGTCAGGAGCCCATTTGGAGAACAGAGGTGTAGTTGTTAATGTTTTGAAGTGAGGAGCTCGCCTAGAGAATAGAGATGTAAGTTTTAAAGTTGTGAAGTCAGGAGCCCGCCTGGAGAACAGAGGTGTTATTATTAAGTTGTTAAAGTCAGGAGCCCTCCTGGAGAACAGAGGTGAAATGGTTAAAGTTTTGAAGTCAGGAGCTCGCTTGGATAACAGAGGTGTAATTGCTTAGTTGTAGAAGTCAGGAGCCCGCCTTTAGAATAGAGGTGTAATTTGTAATTGTTAAGTTGTTGAAGTCAGGAGCCCGCCTGGAGAACAGAGGTGTAATTGTTAAAGTTGTGAATTCAGGAGCCCGTCTGAAGAACAGAGGTGTAATTTTTAATGTTTTGAAGTATGGAGCCCGCCTGGAAAACAAAGGTGCATGTTTTAAAGTTGTGAAGTCAGGAGTCTGCCTGGAGAACAGAGGTGTAATTTATAAAAGTTGAAGTTAGGAGCCCACCTGGAGAACATAGGTGTAATTGTTAAAGTTGTGAAGTCAGGAGCCCGCTTGGAGAATAGAGGTGTAGTTGTTAAAGTTTTGAAGTTAGGAGCCCGCCTAGAGAACAGAGGTGTAAGTTTTAAAGTTGTAAAGTCAGGAGCCCACCTGGAGTACAGAGGTGTAATTGCTTAGTTGTTGAAGTCAGGAGCCCGCCTTGAGAATTGATGTGTAATTTGTAATTGTTATGTTTTTGAAGTCAGGATCCCGCCTGCAGAACAGAGGTGTAATTGTTAAGTTGTTGATGTCAGGAGCCCTCCTGGAGAACAGAGGTAAAATGGTTAAAGTTTTGAAGTTAGGAGCCCGCCTGGCGAACATAGGTGTAATTGTTAAAGTTGTGAAGTCAGGAGCCCGTCTGGAGTATAGAGGTGTAGTTGCTAATGTTTTGAAGTCAGGAGCCCGCCTAGAGAACAGAGGTATAAGTTTTAAAGTTTTTAAGTCAGGATCCTGCCTAGAGAACAGTGATGTAATTGTTAAGTTTTTGAAGTCAGGAGCCCTCCTGGAGAACAGAGGTAAAATGGTTAAAGTTTTGAAGTCAGGAGCCCGCCTGGAGAATAGAGGTGTAATTGCTAAGTTGTCGAAGTCAGGAACCCTCCTGGAGAACAAAGGTGTAATTTGTGATTGTTAAGCTGTTGAAGTGAGGAGCCCGCCTGGAGAACAGAGGTATAGTTTTTAAAAGTGTTGAAGTCAGGAGCCCGCCTGGAGAACAGAGGTGTAATTGCTAAGTTGTTGAAGTCAGGAGCCCGCCTGGGAGGTGAAATGGTTAAAGTTTTGAATTTAGGAGCCCACCTGGAGAACAGAGGTGTAGTTGTAAAATTGTCGAATTCAGGAGCCCGTCTAGAATACAGAGGTGTAATTTGTAATTGTTAAGTTGTTGAAGTCAGGAGCCCATCTGGAGAATAGACGTATAGTTTTTAAAAGTGTCGAAGTCTGGAGGCCGCCTGGATAACAGAGGTGTAATTGTTAAAGTTGGGAAGTCAGGAGCCCGCCTGGAGAACATAGGCATAGTTGATAAAGTTTTCTAGTCAGGAGCCCGTTTGGAGAATAGAGGCGTAGTTGTTAAAGTTTTGAAGTTAGGAGCCCACCTGGAGAACAGAGGTGTAAGTTTTAAAGTTGTAAAGTCAGGAGCCCGCCTGGAGAACAGAGGTCTAATTGCTTAGTTATCGAAGTCAGGAGCCCGCCTTGAGAATAGAGGAGTAATTTGTAATTGTTATGTTTTTGAAGTCAGGAGCCCGCCTGGAGAACAGAGGTGTAATTGTTAAAGTTGTGAAGTCAGGAGCCCGTCTGGAGAACAGAGGTGTAGTTGTTAATGTTTTGAAGTCAGGAGCCCGCCTAGAGAATAGAGGTGTAATTTGTGATTGTTAAGTTGTTGAAGTGAGGAGCCCGCCTGGAGAACAGAGGTATAGTTTTTAAAAGTGTTGAAGTCAGGAGCCCGCTTGGAGAACAGAGGTGTAATTGTTAAAGTTTTGAAGTCAGGAGCCCGCCTGGAGAACAGAGGTGTAAGTTCTAAAGTTGTGAAGCCAGGAGCTCGCCTGGAGAACAAAGGTGTAATTGCTAAGTTGTTGAATTCAGGAGCCCACTGGGAGGTGAAATGGTTAATGTTTTGAAGTTAGGAGCCCGCCTGGAGAACAGAGGTGTAATTGTAAAGTTGTCGAAGTCAGGAGCCCGTCTAGAGAACAGAGGTGTAATTTGTAATTGTTAAGTTGTTGAAGTCAGGAGCTCACCTGGAGAATAGAGGTATAGTTTATAAAATTTTGAAGTCAGGAGCCCGCCTGGAAAACATATGCGTAATTGTTAAAGTTGTGAAGTCAGGAGCCTGCCTGAAGAACAGAGATGTAGTTGTTAAAGTTTTGAAGTTAGGAGCCCGCCTGGAGAACAAAGGTGTAAGTTTTAAACTTGTGAAGTCAGGAGTCCGCCTTGAGAACAGAGGTGTAATTGTTAATTTGTTAAAGTCAGGAGCCCTCCAAGAGAACAAAGGTGTAGTTGTGTATGTTTTGATGCCAGGAGCCCTCCTGGAGAACAGAGGTAAAATGGTTAAAGTTTTAAAGTCAGGAGCCCGCCTGGAGAAAAGAGGTGTAATTGCTAAGTTGTCGAAGTCGGGAGCCCACCTGGAGAATAAAGGTGTAATTTGTAATTGCTAAGTTGTTGAAGTGAGGTGTCCGCCTGTAGAACAGAGGTATAGTTTTTAAAAGTGTTGAAGTTAGGAGCCCGCCTGGAGAACAGTAGCGTAATTGTTAAGTTGTTGAAGTCAGGAGACCGCCTGGAGAACAAAGTTATAGTTTTTAAAAGCGTTAAAGTCAGGAGCTCGCGTGGAGAATAGAGGTGTAATTATCAAAGTTATAAAGTCCGGAGACTTCCTGGAGAACAAAGGTATAGTTGTTAATGTGTTGAAGTAGGGAGCCCGCCTGGAGAACAGAGGTGTATTTTTTAAAGTTGTGAAGTTAGGAGTGCGGTTGGAGAACAGAGGTGTAATTTATAAACGTTGATGTCAGTATCCCGCCTGGAGAAATGAGGTGTAATTTGTAAAAGTTGAAGTCAGGAGCCCGCCTGGAGAACAAAGGTGTAATTGTTAAAGTTGTGATGTCAGGAGCCCGCCCTGAGAACAGAGGCATAGTTGTTAAAGTTTTGAAGTCAGGAGCCCGCCTGGAGAATAGAGTTCTAATTGTTAAAGTTGTGAAGTCAAGAGCCATCCTGGAGAACAGAGGTGTAGTTGTTAATGTTTTGAAGTAGGGAGCCTGCCTGGAGAACAGAGGTGAAAGTTTAATGTTGTGAAGTCAGGATCCCTCCTGGACAATAGAGGTGTAATTGCTAAGATGTCGAAGTTAGGAGCCCGCCTGGAGAACAGAGGTGTAATTTGTAAAAGTTGAAGTCCGGAGCCCACCTGGAGACTAGAGGTGTAATTGCTAAGTTGTTGAAGTTAGGAGCCCTCTAGAGAACAGAGGTGTAATTTGTAATTGTTAAGTTGTTGAAGTCAGGAGCCAACGTACAGAACAAAGGAATAGTTTTTAAAAGTGTTGAAGTCAGGAGCCCGCCCGGAGAACAGAGGTGTAATTATTGAAGTTGTGAAGTCTAGAGCCCGCCTGGAGAATAGAGGTGTAGTTGTTAGAAATCAGGAGACCACCTAGAGAACATAGGTGTAAGTTTTAAAGTTTTTAAGTCAGGAGCCCGCCTGGAGAACAGAGGTGTAATTGTTAAGTTGTTGAAGTCAGAATCCCTCCTGGAGAACAGAGGTAAAATGGTTAAAGTTTTGAAGTCAGGAGCCCGCCTGGAGAATAGAGGTGTAATTGCTAAGTTGTCGAAGTCAAGAGCCCGCCTGGAGAACAGAGGTGTAATTTGCAATTTTTAAGTTGCTGAAGTAAGGAGCAGGCCTGGAGAATAGAGGTATAGTTTTTAAAAGTGTTGAAGTCAGGAGCCCGCCTAGAGAACAGAGGTGTAATTGTTAAACTTTTGAAGTCGGGAGCCCGCCTGGAGAATAAAGGTGTAAGTTTTAAAGTTGTGAAGCCAGGAGCCCGCCTGGAGAACAGAAAAGTAATTGTTAAGTTGTTGAAGTCAGGAGCCCGCCTGGAGAACAGAGGTGAAACGGTTATAGTTTTGAAGTCAGGAGCCCGCCTGCAGAACAGAGGTGTAATTGTAAAGTTGTCAAGGTCAGGAGCCCGTCCGGAGCACAGAGGTGTAGTTTGTAATTGTTAAGTTGTTGAAGTCAGGAGCCCTCCTGGAGATCAGAGGTATAGTATTTAAAAGTGTTGAAGTTAGAAGCTCGCCTAGAGAATTGAGGTGTAATTGTTAAAGTTGTGAAGTCAAGTGCCCTCCTGGACAACAGAGGTGTAATTGCTAAGTTGTCGAAGTTAGGAGCCCACCTGGAGAACAGAGGTGTAATTTGTAATTGTTACGTTGTTGAAGTCAGGAGCCCGCCTGGAGAACAGAGGTATAGTGTTTAAAAGTTTTGAAGTCAGGAGCCCGCCTGGAGAACAGAGGTGTAATTGCTAAGTTGTCGAAGTTAGGAGCCCACCTGGAGAACAGAGGTGAAACGGTTATAGTTTTGGAGTCAGGAGCCCGCCTAGAGAACAGAGGTGTAATTGCTAAGTTGTCGAAGTTAGGAGCCCACCTGGAGAACAGAGGTGAAACGGTTATAGTTTTGGAGTCAGGAGCCCGCCTAGAGAACAGAGGTGTAATTGCTAAGTTGTCGAAGTTAGGAGCCCACCTGGAGAACAGAGGTGAAACGGTTATAGTTTTGGAGTCAGGAGCCCGCCTAGAGAACAGAGGTGTAATTGCTAAGTTGTCGAAGTTAGGAGCCCACCTGGAGAACAGAGGTGTAATTGTTAAAGTTGTGAAGTCAGGAGCCCGCCTGGAGAACAAAGGTGTAGTTGTTAACGTTTTGAAGTCAGGAGCCCGCCTAGAGAACAGAGGTGTAAGTTTTAAAGTTTTTAAGTTTGGAGCCCGCTTGGAGAACAGAGGTGCAATTGTTATGTTTTTGAAGTCAGGAGCCCTCCTGGAGAACAGAGGTAAAATGGTTAAACTTTTGCAGTCAGGAGCCCTCCTGGAGAATAGAGGTGTATTTGCTAAGTTGTCGAAGACAGGAGCCCGTCTGGAGAACAGAGGTGTAATTTGAAATTGTTATGTTGTTGAAGTCAGGAACCCGCCTGGAGACCAGAGGTATAGTTTTTAAAAGTGTTGAAGTCAGGAGCCCGCCTAGAGAATAGTGGCGTAATTGTTAAGTTGTTGAAGTCAGGAGCCCGCCTGGAGAACAGAGGTGTAATTAGTAATTGTTAAGTTGTTGAAGTCAGAAGCCCGCCTGGAGAACAAAGGTATAATTTTTAAAAGTGTTGAAGTCAGTAGCCCACCTGGAGAACAGAGGTGTAATTATCAAAGTTGTGAAGTTCGGAGCCCGCCTGGAGAATAGAGGTGTATGTTTTAAAGTTGTGAAGTCCGGAGTCCGGCTGGAGAACAGAGGTGTAATTTGTAAACGTTGATGTCAGGAGTTCGCCTGGAGAATAGAGGTGTAATTTATAAAAGTTGAAGTCAGGAGCCCGCCTGGAGAACAGAGGTGTAATTGTTGAAGTTGTGATGTCAGGAGCCCGCCCTGAGAACAGATGCATAGTTTTTAAAGTTTTGAAGTCAGGAGCCCGCCTGGAGAACAGAGTTCAAATTGATAAAGTTGTGAAGTCAGGAGCCCGCCTGGAGTATAGAGGTGTAGTTGTTAATGTTTTGAAGTAGGGAGCCTGCCTGGAGAACAGAGGTGTAAGTTTTAAAGTTGGGAAGTAAGGAGTCCGCCTAGTGAACAAATGTGTAATTTATAAACGTTGAAGTTAGGAGCCCGCCTGGAGAACAGAGGTGTAATTGCTAAGTTGTTGAAGTTAGGAGCCCATCTGGAGAACAGAGGTGTAGTTTGTAATTGTTAAGTTGTTGAAGTCAGGAGCCAGCCTGCAGAACAAAGGAATAGTTTTTAAAAGTGTTAAAGTCTGGAGCCCGCCCGGAGAACAGAGGTGTAATTATTGATGTTGCGAAGTCTAGAGCCCGCCTGGAGAACAGAGGTGTAGTTGTTAATGTTTTGAAATCAGGAGACCGCCTAGAGAACAGAGGTATAAGTTTTAAAGTTTTTAAGTCAGGAGCCCGCCTGGAGAATAGAGGTGTAATTGTTAAGTTGTTGAATTTAGAATCCCTCCTAGAGAACAGAGGTAAAATGGTTAAAGTTTTGAAGTCAGGAGCCCGCCTGGAGAACAGAGGTGTAATTTGTAAACGTTGAAGTTAGGCGCCCGCATGGAGAACAAAGGTGTAATTTGTAAAAGTTGAAGTCAGAAGCGCACCTGGAGAACGTAGGTGTAATTGTTAAAGTTGTGAAGTTAGGAGCCCGCCTGGAGAATAGAGGCGTAGTTGTTAAAGTTTTAAGGTCAGAAGCCCGCCTGGAGAACATAAATGTAATTGTTAAAGTTGTGAAGTCAGGAACCCGCCTGGAGAACAGAGGCGTATATGTTAAAGTTTTGAAGTCAGGAGCCCGCCTGGAGAACAGAGGTGTAAGTTTTAAGGTTGTGAAGTCAGGAGCCCGCCTGGAGAACAGAGGTGTAATTGTTAAGTTGTTAAACTCAGAAGCCCTCTTGGAGAACAGTGGTGAAATGGTTAAAGTTTTGAAGTCCGGAGTCCACCTGGAGAACAAAGGTGTAATTGCTTAGTTGTCGAAGTCAGGAGCCCGCCTTGAGAATGGAGGTGTAATTTGTAATTGTTAAGTTGTTGAATTTAGGAGCCCGCCTGGAGACAGAGGTGTAATTTTTAACGATTCGAAGTAGGGTGTCCACCTGGAGAACAGAGGTGTAAGTTTTAAAGTTGTGAAGTTTGAAGCTCGCTTGGAGAACAGAGGTGTAATTTGTAAAAGTTGAAGTCAGGAGCCCACCTGGAGAACATAGGTGCAATTGTTAAAGTTGTGAAGTCAGGAGCCCGCCTAGAGAACAGAGGCGTAGTTGTTAAAGTTTTGAAGTCAAGACCCTATCTGGAGGACAGAGGTGTAAGTTTTAAAGTTGTAAAGTCAGGAGCCTACCTGGAGAACAGAGGTGTAATTGCTTAGTTGTCGAAGTCAGGGGCCCGCCTTGAGAATAGAGGTGTAATTTGTAATTTTTAAGTTTTTGAAGTCAGGAGCCCACCTGGAGAAAAGATGTACAGTGTTTAAAAATGTTGAAGTCAGGAGCTCGACTAGAGAACAGAGGTGTAAGTTTTAAAGTTTTTAAGTCAGAAGCCCGCCTGGAGAACAGAGGTGTAATTGTTAAGTTGTTGAAGTCAGGAGCCCTCATGGAGAACAGAGGTAAAATGGTTAAAGATTTGAAGTCAGGAGCCCTCCTGGAGAAAAGAGGTGTAATTGCTAAGTTGTCGAAGTCAGGAGCCCACCTGGAGAATAGATGTGTAATTTGTAATTTTTAAGTTGTTGAAGTGAGGAGCCCGCCTGGAGAACAGAGGTATAGTTTTTAAAAGTGTTGAAGTCAGGAGCCTGCCTAGAGAACAGAGGTTCAATTGTTAAAGTTTTGAAGTTAGGAGCCCGCCTGGAGAACAGAGGTCTTAGATTTAAAGTTGCGAAGCCAGGAGCCCGGCTGGAGAACAGAGGTTTAATTGTTAAGTTGTTGAAGTCAGGAGCCCGCCTGAAGAACAGAGGTGAAATGGTTAAAGTTTTGAAGTCAGGAGCCCGCCTAGAGAACAGAGATGTAATTTGTAATTGGTAAGTTGTTGAAGTCAGGAGCCCGCTTGGAGAATAGAGTTCTAATTGTTAAAGTTGTGATGTCAGGAGCCCGCCTGGAGAACAGAGGTGAAGCTGTTAATGTTTTGAATTAGGGAGCCTGTCTGGAGAACAGAGGTGTAAGTTTTAAAGTTGTAAAGTCAGGAGCCCGCCTGGAGAACAGAGGTGTAATTTGTAAAAGTTGAAGTCGGGAGCCCACCTGGAGAACAGAGGTGTAATTGCTAAGTTGTCGAAGTCAGGAGCCCGCCTGGAGAATAGAGGTGTAATTTGTAATTGTTAGGTTGTTGAAGTGAGGAGCCCGCCTAGAGAACAGAGGTATAGTTTTTAAAAGTGTTGAAGTCAGGAGCCCACCTGGAGAATAGAGGTGTAAGTTTTAAAGTTGTGAAGCCAGGAGCCCGCCTGGAGAATAGAGGTGTACTTGTTAAGTTGTTGAAGTCAGGAGCTCGCCTGGAGAACAGAGGTGTAATTGTAAAGTTGTCGAAGTCAGGAGCCCGTCTGGAGAACAGAGCCGTAATCTGGAATTGTTAAGTTGTTGAAGTCAGGAGCCCGCCTGGAGAATAGAGTTCTAATTGTTAAAGTTGTGAAGTCAGGAGCCCGCCTGGAGAATAGAGTTCTAATTGTTAAAGTTGTGAAGTCAGGAGCCCGCCTGGAGAATAGAGTTCTAATTGTTAAAGTTGTGAAGTCAGGAGCCCGCCTGGAGAATAGAGTTCTAATTGTTAAAGTTGTGAAGTCAGGAGCCCGCCTGGAGAATAGAGTTCTAATTGTTAAAGTTGTGAAGTCAGGAGCCCGCCTGGAGAATAGAGTTCTAATTGTTAAAGTTGTGAAGTCAGGAGCCCGCCTGGAGAATAGAGTTCTAATTGTTAAAGTTGTGAAGTCAGGAGCCCGCCTGGAGAATAGAGTTCTAATTGTTAAAGTTGTGAAGTCAGGAGCCCGCCTGGAGAATAGAGTTCTAATTGTTAAAGTTGTGAAGTCAGGAGCCCGCCTGGAGAATAGAGTTCTAATTGTTAAAGTTGTGAAGTCAGGAGCCCGCCTGGAGAATAGAGTTCTAATTGTTAAAGTTGTGAAGTCAGGAGCCCGCCTGGAGAATAGAGTTCTAATTGTTAAAGTTGTGAAGTCAGGAGCCCGCCTGGAGAATAGAGTTCTAATTGTTAAAGTTGTGAAGTCAGGAGCCCGCCTGGAGAATAGAGTTCTAATTGTTAAAGTTGTGAAGTCAGGAGCCCGCCTGGAGAATAGAGTTCTAATTGTTAAAGTTGTGAAGTCAGGAGCCCGCCTGGAAAACAGATGTGTAATTGTTAAAGTTGTGAAGTGAGGAGCCTGCCTGAAGAACAGGGATGTAGTTGTTAAAGTTTTGAAGTTAGGAGCCCGCCTGGAGAACAGAGGTGTAAGTTTTAAACTTGTGAAGTCAGGAGCCTGCCTGGAGAACAGAGGTGTAATTGTTAATTTGTTGAAGTCAGGAGCCCTCCTAGAGAACAGAGGTGTAGTTGTTTATGTTTTGATATCAGGAGCTCTCCTGGAGAACAGAGGTAAAATGGTTAAAGTTTTAAAGTCAGGAGCCCGCCTGGAGAACAGAGGTGTAATTGCTAAGTTGTTGAAGTGAGGAGTCCGCCAGGAGAACAAAGTTATAGTTTTTAAAAGCGTTGAAGTCAGGAGCCCGCGTGGAGAACAGAGGTGTAATTATCAGAGTTATAAAGTCCGGAGACTGCCTGGAGAACAAAGGTGTAGTTGTTAATGTTTTGAAGTAGGGAGCCCGCCTGGAGAACAGAGGTGTATTTTTTAAAGTTGTGAAGTCAGGAGTCCGGCTGGAGAACAGAGGTGTAATTTATAAACGTTGATGTCAGTATCCCGCCTGGAGAAATGAGGTGTAATTTGTAAAAGTTGAAGTCAGGAGCCCGCCTGATGAACAGAGGTGTAATTGTTAAAGTTGTGATGTCAAGAGCCCACCCTGAGAATAGAGGCATAGTTGTTAAAGTTTTGAAGTCAGGAGCCCGCCTGGAGAATAGAGTTCTAATTGTTAAAGTTGTGAAGTCAAGAGCCCGCCTGGAGAACAGACGTGTAGTTGTTAATGTTTTGAAGTAGGGAGCCTGCCTGGAGAACAGAGGTGTAAGTTTTAAAGTTGTGAAGTCAGGAGTCCGCTTGGAGAACAGAGGTGTAATTTGTAAACATTGAAGTTAGGAGCCCGCCTGGAGAACAAAGGTATAATTTGTAAAAGTTGAAGTCAGGAGCCCGCCTGGAGAACAGAGGTGTAATTGCTAAGTTGTCGAAGTTAGAAGCCCGTCTGAAGAACAGAGGTGTAATTTGTAATTGTTAAGTTGTTGAAGTCAGGAGCCGGCCTGCAGAACAAAGGAATAGTTTTTAAAAGTGTTGAAGTCAGGAGCCCGCCTAGAGAACAGAGGTGTAATTTTTAAAAGTTGAAGTCAGGACCCCACCTAAAGAATAGAGGTGTAATTGTTGAAGTTGTGAAGTCAGGAGCCCGCCTGGATAACAGAGGCGTAGTTGTTAAAGTTTTGAAGTCCGGAGCCCGTTTGGAGAACAGAGGTGTAAGCTTTAAAGTAAAGTCAGGAGCCCGCCTGTAGAACAGAGGTATAATTGCTTAGTTGTCGAAGTCAGGAGCCCACCTTGAGAATAGAGGTGTAATTTGTAATTGTTAAGTTGTTGAAGTCAGGAGCCCGCCTGGAGAACAGAGGTGTAATTGTTAAAGTTGTAAAGTCAGGAGCCCGCCTGGAGAACAAAGGTGTAGTTGTTAATGTATAGAAGTCAGGAGCCTGCCTAGAGAACAGAGGTGTAAGTTTTAAAGTTTTTAAGTTTGGAGCCCGCTTGGAGAACAGAGGTGTAATTGTTATGTTTTTGAAGTCAGGAGCCCTCCTGGAGAACAGAGGTAAAATGGTTAAAGTTTTACAGTCAGGAGCCCGCCTGGAGAATAGAGGTGTAATTGCTAATTTGTTGAAGTCAGGAGCCCTCCTAGAGAACAGAGGTGTAGTTGTTTATGTTTTGATATCAGGAGCCCTCCTGGAGAACAGAGGTAAAATGGTTAAAGTTTTAAAGTCAGGAGCCCACCTGGAGAACAGAGGTGTAATTGCTAAGTTGTCGAAGTCAGGAGCCCACCTGGAGAATAAAGGTGTAATTTGTAATTGCTAAGTTGTTGAAGTGAGGAGTCCGCCAGGAGAACAAAGTTATAGTTTTTAAAAGCGTTGAAGTCAGGAGCCCGTGTGGAGAACAGAGGTGTAATTATCAAAGTTATAAAGTCCGGAGACTGCCTGGAGAACAAAGGTGTAGTTGTTAATGTTTTGAAGTAGGGAGCCCGCTAGAGAACAGAGGTGTATTTTTTAAAGTTGTGAAGTCAGGAGTTCGACTGGAGAATAGAGGTGTAATTTATAAACGTTGATGTCAGTATCCCACCTGGAGAAATGAGGTGTAATTTGTAAAAGTTGAAGTCAGGAGCCCGCCTGGAGAACAAAGGTGTAATTGTTAAAGTTGTGATGTCAGGAGCCCGCCCTGAGAACAGAGGCATAGTTGTTATAGTTTTGAAGTCAGGAGCCCGCCTGGAGAATAGAGTTCTAATTGTTAAAGTTGTGAAGTCAAGAGCCCGCCTGGAGAACAGAGGTGTATTTGTTAATGTTTTGAAGTAGGGAGCCTGCCTGGAGAACAGAGGTGTAAGTTTTAAAGTTGTGAAGTCAGGAGTCCGCTTGGAGAACAGAGGTGTAATTTGTAAACATCGAATTTAGGAGCCCGCCTGGAGAACAAAGGTGTAATATGTAAAAGTTGAAGTCTGGAGCTCGCCTGGAGAACAGAGGTGTAATTGCTAAGGTGTCGAAGTTAGGAGCCCGTCTGGAGAACAGAGGTGTAATTTGTAATTGTTAAGTTGTTGAAGTCAGGAGCCGGCCTCCAGAACAAAGGAATAGTTTTTAAAAGTGTTGAAGTCAGGAGCCCGCCTGGAGAACAGAGGTGTAATTTTGAAAAGTTAAAGTCAGGAGCCCACCTAAAGAATAGAGGTGT
Source organism: Nicotiana glauca (assembly GCA_026770625.1). Classification (NCBI taxonomy): domain Eukaryota; kingdom Viridiplantae; phylum Streptophyta; class Magnoliopsida; order Solanales; family Solanaceae; genus Nicotiana; species Nicotiana glauca. The sequence goes on along the minus strand of MU694903.1, from coordinate 18,382 downwards.
AATTGTTAAAGTTGTGAAGTCAGGAGCGCGCCTGGATAACAGAGGCGTAGTTGTTAAAGTTTTGAAGTCCGGAGCCCGCCTGGAGAATAGAGGTGTAACCTTTAAAGTAAAGTCAGGAGCCCGCCTGTAGAACAGAGGTGTAATTGCTTAGTTGTCGAAGTCAGGAGCCCACATTGAGAATAGAGGTGTAATTTGTAATTGTTAAGTTGTTGAAGTCAGGAGCCCGCCTAGAGAACAGAGGTATAGTGTTTAAAAGTTTTGAAGTCAGGAGCCCGCCTGGAGAACAGAGGCGTAGTTGTTAAAGTTTTGAAGTCCGGAGCCCGCCTGGAGAATAGAGGTGTAACCTTTAAAGTAAAGTCAGGAGCCCGCCTGTAGAACAGAGGTGTAATTGCTTAGTTATCGAAGTCAGGAGCCCACATTGAGAATAGAGGTGTAATTTGTAATTGTTAAGTTGTTGAAGTTAGGAGCCCGCCTAGAGAACTGAGGTATAGTGTTTAAAAGTTTTGAAGTCAGGAGCCCGCCTGGAGAACAGAGGTGTAATTGTTAAAGTTGTGAAGTCAGGAGCCCGCCTGGAGAACAAAGGTGTAGTTGTTAATGTTTTGAAGTCAGGAGCCCGCCTAGAGAACACAGGTGTAAGTTTTAAAGTTTTTAAGTTTGGAGCCCGCTTGGAGAACAGAGGTGTAATTGTTATGTTTTTGAAGTCAGGAGCCCTCCTGGAGAACAGAGGTATAATGGTTAAAGTTTTGCAGTCAGGAGCCCGCCTGGAGAACAGAGGTGTAATTGTTATGTTTTTGAAGTCAGGAGCCCTCCTGGAGAACAGAGGTATAATGGTTAAAGTTTTGCAGTCAGGAGCCCGCCTGGAGAACAGAGGTGTAATTGTTATGTTTTTGAAGTCAGGAGCCCTCCTGGAGAACAGAGGTATAATGGTTAAAGTTTTGCAGTCAGGAGCCCGCCTGGAGAACAGAGGTGTAATTGTTATGTTTTTGAAGTCAGGAGCCCTCCTGGAGAACAGAGGTATAATGGTTAAAGTTTTGCAGTCAGGAGCCCGCCTGGAGAACAGAGGTGTAATTGTTATGTTTTTGAAGTCAGGAGCCCTCCTGGAGAACAGAGGTATAATGGTTAAAGTTTTGCAGTCAGGAGCCCGCCTGGAGAACAGAGGTGTAATTGTTATGTTTTTGAAGTCAGGAGCCCTCCTGGAGAACAGAGGTATAATGGTTAAAGTTTTGCAGTCAGGAGCCCGCCTGGAGAACAGAGGTGTAATTGTTATGTTTTTGAAGTCAGGAGCCCTCCTGGAGAACAGAGGTATAATGGTTAAAGTTTTGCAGTCAGGAGCCCGCCTGGAGAACAGAGGTGTAATTGTTATGTTTTTGAAGTCAGGAGCCCTCCTGGAGAACAGAGGTATAATGGTTAAAGTTTTGCAGTCAGGAGCCCGCCTGGAGAACAGAGGTGTAATTGTTATGTTTTTGAAGTCAGGAGCCCTCCTGGAGAACAGAGGTATAATGGTTAAAGTTTTGCAGTCAGGAGCCCGCCTGGAGAACAGAGGTGTAATTGTTATGTTTTTGAAGTCAGGAGCCCTCCTGGAGAACAGAGGTATAATGGTTAAAGTTTTGCAGTCAGGAGCCCGCCTGGAGAACAGAGGTGTAATTGTTATGTTTTTGAAGTCAGGAGCCCTCCTGGAGAACAGAGGTATAATGGTTAAAGTTTTGCAGTCAGGAGCCCGCCTGGAGAACAGAGGTGTAATTGTTATGTTTTTGAAGTCAGGAGCCCTCCTGGAGAACAGAGGTATAATGGTTAAAGTTTTGCAGTCAGGAGCCCGCCTGGAGAACAGAGGTGTAATTGTTATGTTTTTGAAGTCAGGAGCCCTCCTGGAGAACAGAGGTATAATGGTTAAAGTTTTGCAGTCAGGAGCCCGCCTGGAGAACAGAGGTGTAATTGTTATGTTTTTGAAGTCAGGAGCCCTCCTGGAGAACAGAGGTATAATGGTTAAAGTTTTGCAGTCAGGAGCCCGCCTGGAGAACAGAGGTGTAATTGTTATGTTTTTGAAGTCAGGAGCCCTCCTGGAGAACAGAGGTATAATGGTTAAAGTTTTGCAGTCAGGAGCCCGCCTGGAGAACAGAGGTGTAAGTTTTAAACTTGTGAAGTCAGGAGCCCGCCTGGAGAACAGAGGTGTAATTGTTAATTTGTTGAAGTCAGGAGCCCTCCAAGAGAACAAAGGTGTAGTTGTTTATATTTTGATATCAGGAGCCCTCCTGGAGAACAGAGATAAAATGGTTAAAGTTTTAAAGTTAGGAGCCCGCCTGGAGAACAGAGGTGTAATTGCTAAGTTGTCGAAGTCAGGAGCCCACCTGGAGAATAAAGGTGTAATTTGTAATTGCTAAGTTGTCGAAGTCAGGAGCCCACCTGGAGAATAAAGGTGTAATTTGTAATTGCTAAGTTGTTGAAGTGAGGAGCCCGCTTGGAGAATAGAGGAGTAGTTTTTAAAAGTGTTGAAGTCAGGAGACTGCCTGGAGAACAGAGTTCTAATTGTTAAAGTTGTTATGTCAGGAGCCCGCCTGGAGAACTGAGGTGTAGCTGTTAATGTTTTGAATTAGGGAGCCTGCCTGGAGAACAGATGTGTAAGTTTTAAAGTTGTAAAATCAGGAGCCCGCCTGGAGAACAGAGGTGTAATTTGTAAAAGTTGAAGTCGGGAGCCCGCCAGGAGAACAGAGGTGTAATTGCTAAGTTGTCGAAGTTAGGAGCCCGTCTGGAGAATAGAGGTGTAATTTGTAATTGTTAAGTTGTTGAAGTCAGGAGCCGACCTGCAGAACAAAGGAATAGTTTTTAAAAGTGTTGAATTCAGGAGCCCGCCTGGAGAACAGAGGTGTAATTGTTAAAGTTGTGAAGTTTGGAGCCCGCCTAGAGAACAGAGGTGTATTTGTTAATGTTTTGAAGTCAGAAGCCCTCCTGGAGAACAGAGGTATAATTGTTAAAGATTTGAAATCAGGAGCCCGCCTGGAGAACAGAGGTAAAATGGTTAAAGTTTTGAAGTCAAGAGCCCGCCTGGAGAACAGAGGTGTAATTGCTAAGTTGTCGAAGTCAGGAGCCCGCCTGGAGAATAGAGGTGTAATTTTTAATTGTTAAGTTGTTGAAGTGAGGAGCCCGCCTAGAGAACAGAGGTATAGTTTTTAAAAGTGTTGAAGTCAGGAGCCCACCTGGAGAACAGAGGTGTACTTGTTAAGTTGTTGAAGTCAGGAGCTCGCCTGGAGAACAGAGGTGTAATTGTAAAGTTGTCGAAGTCAGGAGCCCGTCTGGAGAACAGAGGTGTAATTTGTAATTGTTAAGTTGTTGAAGTCAGGAGCTCACCTGGAGAATAGAGGTATAGTTTATAAAATTGTGAAGTCAGGAGCCCGCCTGGAAAACAGATGTGTAATTGTTAAAGTTGTGAAGTGAGGAGCCTGCCTGATGAACAGAGATGTAGTTGTTAAAGTTTTGAAGTTAGGAGCCCGCCTGGAGAACAGAGGTGTAAGTTTTAAACTTGTGAAGTCAGGAGCCCGCCTGGAGAACAGAGGTGTAATTGTTAATTTGTTGAAGTCAGGAGCCCTCCTAGAGAACAGAGGTGTAGTTGTTTATGTTTTGATGTCAGGAGCCCTCCTGGAGAACAGAGGTAAAATGGTTAAAGTTTTAAAGTCAGGAGCCCGCCTGGAGAACAGAGGTGTAATTGCTAAGTTGTCGAAGTTAGGAGCCCACCTGGAGAATAAAGGGGTAATTTGTAATTGCTAAGTTGTTGAAGTGAGGAGTCCGCCTGTAGAACAGAGGTATAGTTTTTAAAAGTGTTGAAGTCAGGAGTCCGCCTGGAGAACAATAGCGTAATTGTTAAGTTGTTGAAGTTAGGAGCCCGCCTGGAGAACAGAGGTGTAATTTGTAATTGTCAAGTTGTTGAAGTTAGGAGCCCGCCTAGAGAACAAAGTTATAGTTTTTAAAAGCGTTGAAGTCAGGAGCCCGCGTGGAGAACAGAGGTGTAATTATCAAAGTTATAAAGTCCGGAGACTGCCTGGAGAACAAAGGTGTAGTTGTTAATGTTTTGAAGTAGGGAGCCCGCCTGGAGAACAGAGGTGTATTTTTTAAAGTTGTGAAGTCAGGAGTCTGGCTGGAGAACAGAGGTGTAATTTATAAACGTTGATGTCCGTATCCCGCCTGGAGAAATGAGGTGTAATTTGTAAAAGTTGAAGTCAGGAGCCCGCCTGGAGAACAGAGGTGTAATTGTTAAAGTTGTGATGTCAAGAGCCCACCCTGAGAATAGAGGCATAGTTGTTAAAGTTTTGAAGTCAGGAGCCCGCCTGGAGAATAGAGTTCTAATTGTTAAAGTTGTGAAGTCAAGAGCCCGCATGGAGAACAGAGGTGTAGTTGTTAATGTTTTGAAGTAGGGAGCCTGCCTGGAGAACAGAGGTGTAAGTTTTAAAGTTGTGAAGTCAGGAGTCCGCTTGGAGAACAGAGGTGTAATTTGTAAACATTGAAGTTAGGAGCCCGCCTGGAGAACAAAGGTGTAATTTGTAAAAATTGAAGTTAGGAGCCCGCCTGGAGAACAGAGGTGTAATTGCTAAGTTGTCGAAGTTAGGAGCCCGTCTGGAGAACAAAGGTGTAATTTGTAATTGTTAAGTTGTTGAAGTCAAGAGCCGGCCTGCAGAACAAAGGAATAGTTTTTAAAAGTGTTGAAGTCAGGAGCCCGCCTAGAGAATAGAGGTGTAATTTTTAAAGTTTATAAGTCAGGAGCCCGCCTGGAGAACAGATGTGTAATTGTTAAGTTTTGAAGTCCGGAGCCCGCCAGGAGAACAGAAGTATAATTGCTAAGTTGTCGAAGTCAGGAGCTCACCTGGAGAACAGAGGTGTAATTTTTAATTGTTAAGTTGTTAAAGTGAGGAGCCCACGTGGAGAACTGAGGTATAGTTTTTAAACGTGTTGAAGTCAGGAGCCCGCCTGGAGAACAGAGGTGTAATTGTTAAAGTTTTGAAGTCAGAAGCCAGCCTGGAGAACAGAGATATAAGTTTTAAAGTTGTGAAGCCAGGATCCCGCCTGGGGAACAGAGGTGTAATTGTTAAGTTGTTGAAGTCGGGACCCGCCTGGAGAACAGAGGTGAAATGGTTAAAGTTTTGAAGTCAGGAGCCCGCCTGGAGAACATATGTGTAATTGTAAAGTTGACGAAGTCAGAAGCCCATCTGGCGAACAGAGGTGTAATTTGTAGTTTTTAAGTAGTTGAAGTCAGGAGCCCACCTAGAGACCAAAGATATAGTTTTGAAAAGTGTTGAAGTCAGGAGACCGCCTAGAGAACAGAGGGGTAATTGTTAAAGTTGTGAAGTCAGGAGCCCGCGTAGAGAACAGAGGTGTAGTTATTAAAGTTTAGAAGTTAGGAGCCTGCCTGGAGAACACAGGTGTAAGTTTTAATGTTGTGAAGTCAGGATCCCTCCTGGACAACAGAGGTGTAATTGCTAAGTTGTCGAAGTTAGGAGTCCGCCTGGAGAACAGAGGTGTAATTTGTAAAAGTTAAAGTCCGGAGCCCGCCTGAAGACTAGAGGTGTAATTGCTAAGTTATTGAAGTTAGGAGCCCGTCTGGAGAATAGAGGTGTAATTTGTAATTGTTAAGTTGTTCAAGTCAGGAGCCAGCCTGCAGAACAAAGGAATAGTTTTTAAAAGTGTTGAAGTCAGGAGCCCGCCCGGAGAACAGAGGTGTAATTATTAAAGTTGTGAAGTCTAGAGCCCGCCAGGAGAACAGAGGTGTAGTTGTTAGAAATCAGGAGACCGCCTAGAGAACAGAGGTGTAAGTTTTAAAGTTTTTAAGTCAGGAGCCCGCCTGGAGAACAGAGGTGTAAGTTTTAAAGTTTTTAAGTCAGGAGCCCGCCTGGAGAACAGAGGTGTAATTGTTAAGTTGTTGATGTCAGAATCCCTCCTGGAGAAAAGAGGTAAAATGGTTAAAGTTTTGAAGTCAGGAGCCCGCCTGGAGAACAGAGGTGTAATTGCTAAGTTGTCGAAGTCAAGAGCCCACCTGGAGAACAGAGGTGTAATTTATAATTTTTAAGTTGCTGAAGTAAGGAGCAGGCCTGGAGAACAGAGGTATAGTTTTTAAAAGTGTTGAAGTCAGGAGCCCGCCTGGAGAACAGAGGTGTAATTGTTAAACTTTTGAAGTCAGGAGCCCGCCTGGAGAATAGAGGTGTAAGTTTTAAAGTTGTGAAGCCAGGAGCCCGCCTGGAGAACAGAGAAGTAATTGTTAAGTTATTGAAGTTAGGAGCCCGCCTGGAGAACAGAGGTGAAACAGTTATAGTTTTGAAGTCAGGAGCCCGCCTGCAGAACAGAGTTGTAATTGTAAAGTTGTCGAAGTGAGGAGCCCGTCTGGAGCACAGAGGTGTAGTTTGTAATTGTTAAGTTGTTGAAGTCAGGAGCCCTCCTGGGGATCAAAGGAATAGTATTTAAAAGTGTTGAAGTTAGAAGCTCGCCTAGAGAATTGAGGTGTAATTGTTAAAATTGTGAAGTCAGGTGCCCTCCTGGACAACAGAGGTGTAATTGCTAAGTTGTCGAAGTTAGGAGCCCGCCTGCAGAACAGAGGTGTAATTTGTAAAAGTTGAAGTTCGGAGCCCGCCTGGAGAACAAAGGTATAGTTTTTAAAAGTGTTGAAGTCCGGAGCCCTCCTGGAGAACAAAGGTCTAATTATCAAAGTTGTGAAGTCCGGAGCCCGCCTGGAGAACAGAGGTATAGTTGTTAATGTTTTGAAGTAGGGAGCCCGCCTGACAACAGAGGTGTAAGTTTTATAGTTGTGAAGTCAGGAGTCCGCCTGGAGAATATAGGTGTAATTTGTAAACGTTGATGTCAGGAGCCCGCCTAGAGAACAGAGGTGTAATTTGTAAAAGTTGAAGTCAGGAGCCCGCCGAGAGAACATAGGTGTAATTGTTAAAGTTGTGAAGTCAGGAGCCCGCCTGGAGAACAGAGGCGTAGTTGTTAAAGTTTTGAAGTAAGGCGCCCGCCTGGAGAACAGAGGTGTAAGTTTTAAAGTTGTGAAGTCAGGAACCCGCCTGGAGAACAGAGAGTTAATTGTTAAGTTGTTAAAGTTAGGAGCCCTCCTGGAGAACAGAGGTGAAATGGTTAAAGTTTTGAAGTCAGGAGCCCGCCAGGATAACAGAGGTGTAATTGCTTAGTTGTCGAAGTCAGTAGCCCGCCTTGAGAATAGAGGTGTAATTTGTAATTGTCAAGTTGTTGAAGTCAGGAGCCCACCTAGAGAACAGTGGTATAGCTTTTAAAAGTATTGAAGTCAGGAGCCCGCCTGGAGAAAAGAGGTGTAATTTTTAATGTTTTGAAGTAGGGAGCCCGCCTGGAGAACAGAGGTGTAAGTTTTAAAGTTGTGAAGTCAGGAGTCCGCCTGGAGAGCAGAGGTGTAATTTGTAAACGTTGAAGTTAGGAGCCCGCCTGGAGAACAGAGGTGTAATTTTGAAAAGTTGAAGTCAGGAGCCCACCTAAAGAACAGGTGTAATTGTTAAAGTTGTGAAGTCAGGAGCCCGCCTGAAGAACAGAGGCGTAGTTATTAAAGTTTTGAAGTCTGGAGCCCGCCTGGAGAACAGAAGTGTAAGCTTTAAAGTAAAGTCAGGAGCCCGCCTGTAGAACAAAGGTGTAATTGCTTAGTTGTCGAAGTCAGGAGCCCACCTTGAGAATAGAGGTGTAATTTGTAATTGTTAAGTTGTTGAAGT
>MU694902.1:228094-244527 GCA_026770625.1 Nicotiana glauca | reverse complement strand
ATATATATATATATATATATATATATATATATATATATATGGGATATGGGAAAAGGTTACGGCGTTATATACGCATATACGGGTATGTATTCAAATGGCGTTATATACGTATATATATGTATGTATGTATTCAAACGGCGTTATATATGCGTATATATGTATGTGTATATATATATATGTATATGGGATATGGGAAAGGTTATGGCGTTATAATATACGCACCATCACCTGATCAGCTAGTATACGATGGTGATTTTGCCCATAGTGACCTATATGATATGATGGGATGCCCTCAGAGGCTATGATGTTATAAAACATGTACCTATGCACGACATGACTTTCATACGCATATGCATGACGCTAAAGGTAATTTATGATTTACAAAGTTATTCAGACTTACAGGTTGAGTCATGTGCTCTATATTTCTTCCATGTCTTGTATGTATCTATTTATGTGCCTTGCATACTCGGTACATTATTTGTACTGACGTCCCCTTTGCCTGGGGACGCTGCGTTTCATGCCCGCAGGTCCTGATAGACAGGTCGAGAGCCCTCCAAGTAGGCTATCAGCTCAGCGGAAGATGTTGGTGCTCTCCATTTTCTTCGGAGTTGCGTATTTGGTTAGTATGATTTAGACGTCTATTATTTGGTTTGGCGGGACTCTGTCCCGACCTTTGTGACACTTATGTACACTTAGAGGCTTGTAGACATATGTCTTGTACGTGAAAGATTGTACGGCCTTGTCGGCCGATGTCTTGAGTTTATAAATAATCATGTTAGCCTATTAGGGCCGCATGTCATATGTATATGATAATGTAATAAGAAAAATACGTTACATTGGTACTCGGTTGAGTAAGGTACCGGGTGCCCGTCGCGGCCCCTCGGTTTGGTTTGTGGCACATTCTCTACCATTTCTCGAATCCCGTGATATCTCACGTTGATATGCTTGGTCTCTGCATAGTACATGGAGTTCTTGCTAAGGTCTATTGCATTTTGACTGTCACAATAGATGACATACTCCTTCTGATGCAATCCAAGTTCTACCATTTTGACCTTATCATCTCCTTGCCAGCTTCAGTAGCAGCAATATACTCCGCTTCAGTTGTAGAGAGTGCGACACACTTCTGCAAACTCGACTACCATGATATAACTCCTCCTGAAAATGTAAACAAATATCCATTAGTGAATTTCCTGTTATCAGTGTCACCCGCCAAATTAATTTGTATAGAGCTTCACAAACAATCTCCCGTGGTACCTCTTAGGTATCCGAGTATCCACTTGATTGCTTCCCAGTATTTTTTTCAGGATTTTCAAGAAACCTAATGACAACAGCAACTGCATGAGTAATATCAAGTCTAGTGCATACTGATGTGCCGTGGATTTTTGGCACTTCTGATACTAATTACATAGACTTCAGCTCATCTTTTGAAGCATTTTTAATTATTTCTTATGAAGTTTTGGTGTTTTGTAGTGTACGAGACTTGTAGAACCAAAATCCTAGAAAAGAGGTCAAAAACCCATATAAGGGTAGAAATACGGCAAGTCTGAGACCGTGGAAGTGATATTACTACCGCAAACCTACCACAGACTGAAGTAGGTTTTTCAGCTATTAAACGGAAGAATATTCGGTCTATTATGTGATCGCATAACGCTTCTGTAGACTGCATAATTACCGCATAATTGCAGCTGGAGATTTTGCTTGAACACTTTACGATGAAGTTTGCGGTCGCATAATCATTATGCAGACCACAGAATAGAAATGCGATGGAGAACTGGGCAACTAGGCGAGCGATTATGCGATGACCCTTGCAAATATGTGGACCGCATACTTGGTCTGCGACCATTCTGCGGTGCATTTTTGTCCAACTTTGACCCCGACTTTTGGTCCACTATAAATAGATTTATTAGGTTTTTTGTGGGACATCTTGTCTGAAAAAGAGGCTACATTAAAGGCATTGAATACACCATTATTTTGGAAGCTTTTGAAGAGAGAATCTTGTATCTTTGTAAACTTGACTTTATTTGTTGCTTTGTTCTTGGATTCTAGTATGAGTTGCTCATTTTAAATACTAAGGTTATGGACTCTAAATGAGTGTTTAACATTGAATATATATATATATATATATATATATATATATATATATATTGGTTGGTTGATATTTATTCATTTCTTATGCTTCATTTCTTGTCGTTGGTTGCAAATATTGACTAATTCCATTTTACTCTATATTTACTTGGAAAAATGGGTTAGGGTTTGGTATAATTGAATATCAAGAACTCGAGGCTTTAAACCTTATTTAATAGAATCGCTTAGGAATAAATGGGTTTTATTTGGCATAAATTGGTTATTCTTACTTGCAACTCTTTTATATCTGAGAAAATCATAAAGAGAAAATACTACCCAAATATTGGAAAATATTGGGTAGTCATGTAGAAATCATTTGCATATCAAAAGACCTTCCATTAGAAATATATTATATTAACACCGATAGCATTACATTTCATTGATGGGGACACAAGCTTGATTTCCTTAATCAAATTAATTACATTCTCACAACAAAATAGTTATCCGATTAATTCACAATTAATTACTCTCTTTTTAAGCTAAAGGAATAGAATTACGACTCAAGTCAAGTTTCACACTATTCAAGTAACCTTTTCACGCTTATTCCCTGTGGTATTCGACCCCAACCTTGTTGGGTTATTATATTTGGCAGCGACCGCTTAACACTATTTATTTAAGTATAATTTTAGCGTATCACATACCATTGAATAAATCAATTTCTAACGGCAGAGGAATAAGGAACTTTGGTCATGCTGTCCTTTTCAACCATTGTTGTAGGACACATCTTCTTGCTTAATTTCATATGACTAGCAAGAGGTGTGCTAACTGGCTTAGCGTTCTTCATGTTAAAGTGTTCCAGTACATGTTCAATGTACTTTTCCTAAGACAGCCACAACTTTCTGCTTGTTTGGTAATCACACCCAACTATGCCTCATAAGAGGTCTAGAGGTCGTTGCAAATATAATCCAGTTTACAAGTACGGAGTCAAATCTCACAACGAACTAAGGCTTAGCTATAATTGTTCACTTTCACTAAGAATAAAAGCTTGAACACTTCGTAAGTTATAAATATAAAGATTCTTATGTCTAACTAATTAACTAACAAATTAAAGTAGTAATTAACAACTAAAGACACTAAGGGTTTGAGACAAGATTAAGGAAGTTTAGAGTTATGATTTCCCAATTATCGTAATCTTTCCTGTTAAGTCTTCTATAATTACGCTTGATTATTCTCTACCAGTCGTGAGTACTTTGGGTGTTGTAGCTCTTTCTCAAGCAACTACCATAATTTACTAGATGTATTCTCTCTAACTACACTAGCTGGCAGTAATTCACCGCTCACTACGATTGCACCAAAGTTTTGTTATCTCTAATCTTGCCTTTAAACCCTCTGTATTGATCTCTCACATACGTTAGGAGTGATTGTTCAACAACTACCTAAATGCATACTCTCTCTCGAGCAGTACGCACTAAATATGCACAGTCAATTGATGGTCATTCAATCAACAGCAACAAACACATAGTTGAACAAGTAGAAAAATTAAATGGCTTAATTATATAAAAAAAATATAATAAGTATTTATCCTACAAAAATTTTCATCAAAACCCTAGATAATAAATTAGCTATTCATAATAGTATGCAAACCTACAATACTAAAATTCATAACCAATAATAGAAATAGATGAAGAAAGAGGGAAAAACGTTAAGTTGAATCTTTCTCCTCATTACAAGTGTGTTCTTGCCTCCCTAAAGTCTTCTCTCCCTCTAGAGTAGTGGCTCCCCCTTCAAAAACACATTTTAGGATGTATTTATAACGGCTAGGGCTTGTATAGGCCGAATTTCCTTCTTCTATTTTGGGTTGGAGAATCTGGTTTTTTGTTGCTACGGTCCCAGTCTGGCGAAGTGAACCTCGCTTTGCTGTCCGGGACTTTCCTGGTTTCTTTTGCTCTGGTCCCGTTCTGGCGAAGTGAACATCGCTTCGCTGCCCGGAACTTTTCCTTTTCAGCTCTTTTTTCACCAGTTTTTCTCCTATTTGATCCTTTCTGCATAAGTTTGTTCCTACACATAAGAAACACGTAATGGGTATATTTTCACTTCAAAGTGGTGTGAACTCACGTGACACACACAAACACACTCAAAACATGCACTTTTTATTATTTATCACCACCCCACACTTAAATTGTTGCTCGTCCTCGAGCAACTTAAAATTAAGCTCATAGGAAAGAAATACCTTTCAAAACACATTCAAGCATCACATTAATGACAATGGTTTTTATCAATGGTTAGAACTCAGCATATTCACTCTTCATACATTTCCTCAAGTTTTAAACTCATTCCAAGAATATTTAAAATATTCATGTGACTCTGTCTAACATCCTCGCCTCAAAACTTAACTCAAATGCATTCCACACCATGACTCGCTCCTTGTGCCATCTCAAAACTCAAGGTCTCTACCAATCCTTTGCAAATCATGTGCCCTTACCAACAAACTATAGAGAAAGTTGTCCACATACTGAATATTAGTTCAAGTACCTTTTAAGGACTCTCAAATCGAAAGAATTTGCTCACTCTCATAAAGAAACTCTTATGCCACCCAAGTTCGTACTATAGGATTGCCCGTAGCGTTAGTCTCTACTAATTTAAGCTCGCAAAGTCTAGGATCAAGTAGGAATTTATAGGTTGTAATGTAGGCTAAAGGTGGGTAGGATATAGTGACTAACCCTCCTGAGCACTTTAATACACTACACTTTTAAGCACCTTCTTGTCATGAACAATTCGATGTCTTGCCATGAAACCATACATATTTAGACCCTTCTTCATTAAGCATATCAACATATAGATACTCACTAGACCAAACAAAGATATGAGAGGCGTTATTCTTTTTTCTGTTATTCTTTTTTTTCACTCTCCTTAATTTGGAATTTTAGGCTCGTACTTTTTTTTAAATGCACAAGTGCACCTTGTCGTCCTTTCTATGGTTCCACTCAAAAGCTACTCAATCTCTTTCTTCACTCTTATAGCTACTTAAGTGCTTTCGGATATAAAGGTTTAACAAGATTTGATTAAGAACAAAAGGGATTCAGCTTGTAATGTGGTTTCCAAAGAACAGGTCTGCAGGCTCAAAAATGGGTGACTACGGATATTATTAGCACTGGTAGGCTAATAGGCTAAATTGTCAAGCAAAGAAAACCTATATCACTTCCCAAACTTACAAGACTTAATCATTTTGCTTTGACTCACACACGGGGCAGGTTCTAGACTAACAAGGATGTCACATAATACACCAATCTTACCTCAGACTGTAATGACCCGACCGGTCGTTTTACTTTTTAGAACCCCGTTCCCCCAAATAAAACTTTCCGTGCTTGCTTTAACTAATTTACGATGTAGGGAATGGTTAGTTCGGAATTTGGAAAAATTTTGGTTGATGTATGCTCATTTGATTCCTTAAGAATTTCTTAAAAGGCTAAGTTGGACTTTGGTCAATATTTTTAGGAAACGGGCCCGGATTCATGTTTTGAAGGTCTCGGAGGGTCCGTAGGAAAATATGGGACCTAGACATATGCTCAGAATCAAATTCCGAGGTCCCTAGGCTGAGTAATGAATTTTTATTAGAAATTGTAAAACTGAAATTCCAAGGATTTAAAGAAACTAAATAATGATTGATCATATTGGTATCGGGCTCGTGGATTGGTTCCGGAGGCTAGTACAGGTCCAATATAATATTTAAGACTTGCCCACAAAAGTTGGGGTCAATCCGAGTAGTTTAAGTGCGTTTCAGCTTGTTAGAGGAGAATTAAGAACTTGAAGTTCATAAGTTTGATTCAATTGATTTTAGGGGCGATTCTTATATTTAGCGTTGTTTCGGGCATTTTGAAAGTTCGAACAGGTCCGTTTCATGATTTTGGACTTGTCAGTATGTTCGAACGGGGCCTGGGAGCCCCGAGCGTCAAATGGACGAGGCTCGAGTGAAGTTGAAAAAGTTGGGAAGTGTTGAAGCTGCTGCTTCTATCATAACCGCACCTGCGGTTGGTCAACCGCAGGTGCGGGACCACAGAAGCAGTTGTTCCCTCGTAGATACGGCCAAGGCTGGCCAGGCCCTATGTAAGGCCCCTTGAAAACTTGTACTCAAAACTTAAAAAGTTCGTAGTACCAAATTATGAGTATGTGTTAGGAATGTCGCCATGGTTCGGACCCTTTTGTATAGATCTATACATTTAAAAATCAAGAATCAAAGTTTTCCAGAAAAGTACAATTATACGGTCTAGAATGCGGTCGTATACCAGGGTATGCGGATCGTATATCTGCTGCAGAGTGAGTCAGTGTATTGGCCAAAATTGAAGTTAACTATGTGGTCAATTATGTGATCACATAATCAAAACTCACGTTATCTATGAATTGGGACTTTATGGAAATTTCGGAAGTTAACTTTAACTACGATTTAAGCTTGTAATATAAGATGAACTGACATTGTTGAATGTACCGCCTTTTCCTGCTTAAATAAAAAGGAAACATGGCTATCTTATTCATGAAGAGTTGGGTAGGAAGTATGTGATGAGGATTGCTCAGTTGGGTTCACTTGATCGAGCACCAGTCGCGCCTCCCGAGGTTGGGGCGTGACACTCTAAATCGCAGAAGCGGCTCCTAAGCTGCAGAAGCGGCCCCGCAGAAGCGACTCCAATACTACAGAAGCGGTCCCAGCTTGTTTGGACAACTTTTGCAGATGCGGGACCGCAGATGTGATCCCCTAACCGTAGATGCGATCCCCTGACCACAGATGCGGAAATCGCTGAAGCAGTGAGCTTCATTAATTATGGGTTCTAAGTCGATTTGGCCATATTTCTCTCCTCCATTGGGCGATTTTAGAGCTTTTGAGAGAAGATCTTCACCTAGCTTTTTGAGGTAAGTTTATTCTACATATTTCTAGTTTAATACTTGTGTCTTAGGTAGATTAAACACTAGTATTAAGGTGAATTCATAGGGTTAGAGCAAAAACCTAGGGTTTTGACAAAAGTTGGATTTGACCAAATGAAATGAATTAGAAATCATATATTATTGATCCGGGGGTTATGAAGAACAACTTCCCTTGAAAAATTTCGGAATCCGGGCACGTGGGCCAGGGGTCGGATTTTAGGAAACTTGTATTTAAGGGTGGGAAATTGCTTAAATAGTTAGAATATGATCTTGTATTGACTAGTTCCTACTTCATTTATCTAATTTTGGATCGTTCAGTTCCAAATTAAGAGTTCGGGCTCGTTCTTGGTACTGGAAATGCACTTTGGAGCGAGGTGAGTCTCCTATCTAACCTTTTAAGAGGGAATTGTCCCCGTAGGTGTTGTAATCTAATAATTTGCTATTAAATGCAGGGGCTACATACACACTAGGTGACGAGAGTCCGTGCGTAGCTACTATTGTGCTAAGTCCGGGTAGTTTAGGACCCAAAAACATGCTTTATGTGGTATTCTTGCAACTCTATGTTTAATTTGGATTGTTTAATCGTGATGATTATGATAAATGAGATTAGTTAAGAGGAACATAACCATTCTTGGTTTAAAAGAGACAATGATAATTCAATGAGTAATTGCTCCCCAATTATATGTTATTGTCTGCCTGTTGATGTGTTTAATTATAAGTGACCGCGTCGCATGGTCGATTCGCGAGCGGGGTAATAAATGCGTCTATGATTCGTGTCGTTCGACCCTCGGCAGTGCAAAATTTACTTTATGTTGGATTGGGCCATACGACCTCGACACTATTTGCGCCTGCTTTACCCAATATTTACTATGATTGAGTTTATTATTTGTCCTGAGATGGAAGTTGCCAGCAGCGGCATTACTTAGGAGAGAACTTGTTAGTTCTTGCTATATACTGCTATTCATTTGTTTTTATCCATGCACAATATAATTCATATCTCATACTATTTTACCCTAGTAAGTGTCAAGTCAACTTTTCGTCTCTACTTCTTCGAGATTAGACAGGATACTTACTGGGCACATATTGTTTATGTACTCATACTACACTTCTGTACTTAATTTTACAGGATTTGAGGCAGGTACATCTAGCTATCAGTCTGGTGCGTATCTTTGAGCCTATTCCGAGACTTCAACGATGAGTTGCTCCCCTCATGTACCGTTCAGCAGCTTGATGGAGTTTCTCTTTATTTATTTTTGCTGTCTATTCTATTTTAGACAGTAGAATAGGATTGTTCTTTTGTATATTCTACTAGTTGCCCATAACTTGTGACACCAGTCCTTGGCACACACATTAGTAGACTATTCTTTGGGATTTGTATAATTATTTGGGTACCTTACTGGTTATTACTTGTTTTAACATTAATTTAAGAGATTTCTGAAACTAGTTAGTAAAGGTAAAATGAGAACTTATTTATATTTCCGCGTTGGCTTGCCCGACAATGGTGTTGGGCGCCATCATGACGTATTGTGGAAATGGATCGTGACAACATGGTATCAGAGCACTAGGTTCACGTAGGTCTCACAAGTCATGGGCAAACCTAATAGAGTCTTGAGGATCGGCACAGAGACTTCTGTATTTATCTTCTAGAGGCTGTAGGGTGTTAGGAAACTACTCTTTATTCATTTTCTATCGTGCAGTGGTTGGTATACTAAAATTTCCCTCATCTATTCTCTCATAGATGGTGAGGACTCACACGGTAGATGTTCCTGACCCGGGAGACGCTGCTCCCCTATTGTTAGAGGCCGAGGTAGAGGTCGGGGGAGGGCATCGACCTGAGATAGGGGACGAGGACGTCCTAGAGTGTTCCCAATAGCACCATCAGCAGATCCTGCGAGATATCCTATTATTAAGGAGCAGAGTGAGGTGCCCGCAGCCAAGCCTACCCCGACGGACTTTATGACAGCACCGTGTTTCCAGGAGGTCATGGGTCGTAAACTGCGGTTCATGGACACTATGACTCAGGCTGATTTATTTCCAACAGATCCAGTTACATCATAGGTAGGAGGGGGAGCACAAAAACCTACTGATCAGGCTCTTGGGCACGCAGCTACAGTGTATCAGACTCTGGGTGCACTACCCACAGATGGGGCTCAGCCAGTCATTGCAGTGGTGCCCGACCCTAGGCCAGCCACAAATGGAGACCCACAAAAGTTATTGGATAGATGGACTAGAACTCACCCTCCTATCTTTGAGGGTGGGGGTCATGAGGATGCTCAGGATTTCATTGATAGGTGCAGGAACAGACTACACAACATGAGGATATTGGAGTCGTATTGAGTTGAGTTCACTACTTTTTAGCTGGAGGGTAGAGCTCGCAGATGGTGGCAGTCCTATACTCTTGGCAGGCCAGCAGGTTTTCCTCCCCTCACTTGGGGTCAGTTCACCCAGTTATTCTTGGATAGGTATATTCCATCCTCTGAGAGGGAAGGGCTGCAGTACCATTTTGAGCATCTCAAATAGGGTCAGATGTTCGTGACCGATTATGAGGCGAGATTTCCTGAGTAGTCTCACATGCACTCATGATACTTCCCACGAATGCAGAGAGAGTGCGGAGATTTGTTGGAGGGTTGCACCCTAGTATTCGAGCTGGTATGGCCCGAGAGGTAGAGATGGGTACTGAGTATTAGCTAGTAGTAGAGATTGCTCGCAGGATTGAGGGTTATTGCTAGAGGGGTAGAGAGCAGTTTCAATAGGACAAGAGGGCCTGGTTTTTTGGAGAGTTCAGAGGTGCCCCAGCTAGGGGTAGGGGGCACACGGGGAGAGGTCAGCCTAGTAGGGCCCCGTATTCAGCTGCACCACCACCTCCCCAAGGTGCTCTAGTGATACCTTATTTTAGTGCGATGACGGAGAGTCATTACCACCCACCAGCTAGTCAGGGTTCTTCCGGTGATATTCTGGTCATCAGGGTTCTCCTAGTGCTTACTTCAGTGCCATGCTAGATAGTTCTTATCGCCCACCAGCCATTTAGGGTCCTTCTAGTAGATATTTGGGTCAGCAAGCTTAGATTTCAAGACAGTAGGCTATGGCACCAAGGGGCTGCTACGAGTGTGGATATCCAGGTCACATGAAAATGACTTACTCCGGACTTAGGGGCAAGGCAGTACAACAGGGTCAGCAGCCTATAATTTTAGCACTGGCTGCCCTGCCACCTAAAGTGGAGAGCAAACTGGTAAGGGCCGTTCTAGAGGTGGAGGCCAAGCAAGGAGAGATCAGCCAGCTACTGTTCAGTCAAGTGGAGGCCAGCCCGTTGGCGCTCCTGCCAGATTTTATGCTCTTCCATCCAGGCCAGATGCATTGGCCTCAGATGCCGTCATCACAGGTATTATTTCCTATGCGGTAGAGATGCTTCGATATTGTTTGATCCAGGATCCACCTATTCCTATGTATCATCTATGTTTTCTCGTTTCTTGGTTGTTCCTCCTGCACCTTTGGGCACTCCTGTTCATGTGTCCACTTCAGTGGAGATTCTGTGGTTGTAGACCGGATTTACCGGTCCTGTGTGGTCACATTCTATGGTTTTGAGACTAGATAAGATCTCTTGTTGCTTGATATGATCGACTTTTAGATCATCCTAGGATTGGGTTGATTATCTCCATATCACGTTGTCCTAGATTTCCATGCCAAGACTGTTACTTTAGTGATGCCAAGGTTGCCAGGGTTGGAGTGGAAAGGTTCCACAGTTGATATACCTAGCCGGGTTATCTCTTTCCTGAAGGCTCGACAAATTGTTGAGAAGGGGTATTTGGCGTACTTGCCTTATGTTTGGGACACCATCGCAGAGTCTCTAACGGTTGATTCAATTCCAGTTGTTTGGGAATTTGCTGATGTGTTTCCTTCTGATCTTCCTGGCATGCCACCGGATCGTGATATTGATTTTTGTATTGACTTGGCTCCAGGCACCCAGCCTATATCTATCCCACCGTATCGCATAGCTACGAAGGAGTTGAAGGAGCAGCTTGAGGAGTTGTTAGCAAAAGGGTTTGTTAGGCCAAGTTTATCTCCTTGGGGTGCACCAGTGTTATTCGTGAAGAAGAAGGATGGGACTATGCGGATGTGTATTGATTACCGCCAGCTAAACAAAATCACCATCAAGAACAAGTATCCATTGCCTCGCATCTATGATTTGTTTGACCAGTTGCAGGGTGCTAGAGTGTTCTCTAAGATCGACTTGAGGTCAGGGTAACATCAATTGAAGATTCGAGACTCGGATGTTCCGAAGACTGCATTCCAGACTAGATATGGCCAATATGAGTTTCTAGTAATGTCCGTTGGCTTGACTAATGCCCCAACAACGTTTATAGACTTGATGAACAGAGTGTTCAGACCATATATTTATTCTTTTGTCATTGTCTTCATTGACTACATCTTGATATACTCCCGTAGCCTGGGGGAGCACGAGCATCATTTGAGAGTAGTTCTTCAGACCTTGTGGGAGCAGAAATTATATGCTAAGTTCTCCAAGTATGAGTTTTGGCTAAAGTAGATGGCATTTTTGGGGCATGTGGTGTCAGGAGAGGGCATTAAGGTGGATCCCAAGAAGATTGAGGCAATTCAAGGTTGGCCACGTTCTATTTCAGTGACTGACATAAGGAGTTTCCTAGGGTTAGCAGGTTATTACAGGCGATTCGTGCAGGGATTTTGTAACAACCCGACCGGTCGCTTTGAGCCCTAGCATGTCGTTTGGCAGTCTGAGGCCATGAGCAGCTTCATTTTAGGTATTGTGACTTGTACACGTGGTCAGAATTGAATTTCGGAAAGTTCAAGGTTGATTTGGAAAGAGGATTCTCATTTCGGAAGCTTAAAGTTGAAAGAATGAACTAGGATTAGAATTTTGAGTAAACAACCTCGAAATCAGGATCTGAAGGTACCAGCATGTTCGTATGATGATTTTGGACTTGGGCATATGCCCGGTTCGGGTTTTGGATAACCCAGGAGCGTTTTGGCGCCTATTGTGGAAGTTAGCATTTTGGAAGAAATTTCATAAGTTTGGTTTGAGGTGCATTTCAGTGTTATCGATGTCCGTTTGGGATTTAAAGACTGGGAGTAGCTCCGTATGGTGATTCTGGAGTTGGGAGCGCGATCGGAAGTGAGTTCGGAGGTCCGTAGGTCATTTTGAAGCCATTTGGCTAAAGATAGAAATTTGAAGGTTTTTTAGAAGTTTGACCGGAAGTGGACTTTTTGATATTGGGGTCGGAATCCGATTTAGGAAGTTGGAGTAGATCCGTAATGTCAAATATGACCTGTGTGCAAAATTTGAGGTCAATCGGACGTGATTTGATAGGTTTAAACGTCGGAAATAGAAGTTGGAAATTTCAAGGTTCATAAAGCTTGGATTGGAGGTCGAATGATGAATTTAGCATTGTTTGATGCGATTTGAGGCCTCAAGCAAGTTTGTAATGTGTTATGGGACTATTTGGTATGATTGGTTTGGGTCCCGGAGGCCTCGGGTGGATTTCGGATGGTTAACGGATCAAATTTGGAAGTTGAAGAAAAGGCTGTAGGATGTTGCTTCTGTCATAACCGCATCTGCGGTTCTGAGACCGCAGAAGCGGGACCGCAAATGCGGACTTCGCAGAAACGTCCAAGGGTAGGCCTAGGGGAAACCACAAAAGTGGTCATGAAACCGCAGAAGCGGTCCAGCCAAATTTGGTCAGAACCGCAGAAGCGGCCCAAAACCGCAAAAGCGGTATCCGCAGAAGGCCCAGGGGAAACAACAGAAGCGATCATGAAACCGCAGAAGCAGTTTCGCTTAAGCGAAAATTAGACCGCAGAAACGGTCCAGCCAAATTTTTCCAGAATCGCAGAAGCGGCCCAAAACCGCAAAAGCGGTATCCGCAGAAGCGGAAATAGAACCGCAGAAGCGAAAAGGGCTGGAGGCAGAATACTTGTTTTAAGTCGGGGTTTAGGCTCATTTCACCCATTTTCTCATGGCTTGTGGCGATTTTTGGAGAGATTCAAAGGGGGATTTCGTCATCTATGTTAAGGTAAGTTACCCCTACTCATTTTCAAGTTAAATACAAGATTATATCATGGAATTAGGCATGAAAATTGTGGGAAAAATTGGGATTTTTGGAAGAAAGCCTAGAAACTTGATAAATTGGATTTTACCACGAATTTGAGCATGAAATTAGGAGTAAATTATATATTTNCCGAGGTGACGAGAGTCCGTGCGTAGCTACTATTATGCTATTGTCCGGGTAGTTAAGACCCATAAGCATGTTATACTTGGATTATTTATGAACCCATTGATAGCTTGAATTGTTTAAATCACCTTGGATTGGTAAAGGAATTTAAAAAGAGATTAAATATCATTTTTGTTTCCTGAATTGTTAAAAAGAGAAATTATCTTACTTGGATAAATATCCGCGATGAATTCTTAATTGGCTACTTGAGCATGTATTTTATGTGTACCTGCATCGCATGCATGATTTGCGAGCAGGGTATGTGTTTATTTATGGAACGGTCCGAACGCCTCGGTAGATTAAATAGATGCCTCTATGGTTGGGGCAGTTCGACCCTCGGCAGTGCACATTTTACATTCATATTGGATCGGGTCGTCGCCTCGGTGTGAGTTGCGCATGTTATTTTTTGTTTGGGAATTCTAAATGTGAAATTTGCCTTCATGGCTAGATATAAATTTATAAGATAATAAAGAATAAACCTTGGAAGCCCTTGATTAATTGTTGAAGGTGTTTACCTATTTTCTGGCTTCGCGAATTAGAACTACTAAATAAATCCATGATCTTTCCTCACATTTCTAGGATGTTGATAATTGACCTCTAGTAAGTGTCAAAGTTGACCGTCTCGTCTCTACTTATTCGAGATTAGGCGGGATACTCATTGAGTACACATTGTTTACGTACTCATACTACATTTTTGTTGCACATGTATATGTATCTCTAGCAGCCTACTGAGCGTAGCAGCACGGGTGATTCTGGGACTAGGTGAGCTACATTATTCGAGGCGACCCGCAGCTAGTGTAGTTCCTTTCAGCATTTTATTTTTTATTCCCTGTCCACTGTACTTTGGATAAATGTTGTATTTTATTTACCTTATCAGTAGTTGCTCATGCACTTGTGACACTGGGTTCTGGGATGGTTTTCGAAAGATTTGTACTAATCATTTATTACTTAATCTGAATTGAAGTAGAGATTGATTTAATTATGGAAAATGGAAGGAAAAATCCTAGATTTTCAAAGGTATTAAAAGAGAATTTAATTGATAATTTAGTTGGCTTGCCTGACATAGGTGTCCGGTGCCACCACGACCCTTAGTGGATTTTGGGTCGTGACAACATGGTATCAGAGCACTAGGTTCTCGTCGGTCGCGCGAGTCATGAGTAAGCCTAGTAGAGTATCGCGGATCGGTACGGAGACGTCTGTACTTATCCTTGAGAGGCTACAGGGCTGTTAGGAGTACTTCCCTTATTTATTTCCTTATTGTGCGGTTCAATTCCTTTGAGGCTTCACCTTTGATTTCTTCCTACTCAATCTTATGTGAGCGCATGTTATAAATCAAAAATTGAAGGATTTTAATGGCACTATAAATGTGGTGCGGGATGATTCTCCCGGTATAGTTGATTGGACTAATATAGTCGCCTTATGGAAGGATATTCTAGTGTTCAGCTCAGTAACAGAACTTCTAAGAGCCTTGAGGCTAGGCACAGGTTGCCGCGATGCTTATGAGCGATTATTCCGCAGTGTTGTTGTGATGGTAGGTTGTTTTCCCACGTGTCGGGGCAGTGAATGAATTGAATGGAGTTTTACTCAGTGTGTAATCAAAGGGATTCAATATTTTATTCCCGTCAGGGGAAAGACAATCGAACTAAAGATGGTCAGATGTGGATTGGTGGAAGTAATGAAACGTGGTAATTGCAAGCGTGGTGGAGTTCTCCTCTATATGGGGGTGCTGTTGTCCTAATTGAACACTTTAAGTTTGTCAGTGTTATTATCTGCTACAATTCGCCTTTGGGCAAGATATTGTGAAATAGTATTGGAGATACAACTATCAGATATCGCAGGGTGTGTTGGTTCTAGATTGAATCAGTATTTCAATATGGCGGTTCGAGAAATATGACCTTCAGAAAAGTTTGGAGTTAGTATCAAATTGTGGATTCAAGCGCTATGAAGATAAATTTTATTAAGACAACGACTGAGCAACAAAAGGTGAGAAGGACATATGGGAAGTGTCAGGCGGAATTTTAAACTTCTAAAGGGCTAGACTTAGGGAGCGTAGGCCGAGCAGTTGATTAAAGAAGTGAGTTTGCCCAAAGTGGGAGAGCAGCGGAGCTGCGTAGGGGCTTGGTAAGGGGAAAACTATGCACCTTAAGGGAGTCTGGAACGACTTGAGAATATTGGTGCTTGGTTATTGGCGTCTACGGATCTAATTTGAAGTAGGTATTCTTGTGTGGCCGGAGATTTAATATAACAAAAAGGAGCCGCTCAAATGAAGAAAAATATAGCATGACTTTGAAGTGGAAGGATGTTGTCGCACATTTAATGGATGTCCGCGAGGGGTGAATGGACTTGTGCAGCTGGAGAGTGAGCTCAGACTTAGGATGGGTTGTTGATGTCGTATTGATTGTATCCCATGCAGCAGCGTTGAGAGATGCCGGGGAGTGATTTCTACAGGTGGGGTATTCCTGTGAGAAGGTTAGCAGTCGCGTGGTTGGCGAGGCTTCTGCGAAGAGTTCTACTGGTTATACTGTAAGGCCCCGTAAAAATATTGTGCTCAAAACCTAGTAGCTCGTAGTTCCAAGGTCCAAAGTTCGGACCCTTTTTACTGATTTTGCTCTTAAAAATCAAAAGAATCGATTTTTCCAGAAAATTGTCATTCTGCGGTCCAGAATGCCGTCGCAGATCAGCTATGCAGACCGCATTTCTGCCGCAGAGTAAAGCAGAAGGGTTGTCAAAATTGATGTTGAAAATACAGTCCATTATGTGATCGCATAATCAATATGCGGACCGCATATCTGCCGCAAAGTTAAGTAGAAAGGTTGTCAAAATTGATGTTGAAAATGCGGTCCATTATGCGATCGTATAATCAATATGCGGACTGCATAATCAATATACGGACAACATAATCATCGCATAAGTTCCTCAAGGATTTGTGGAGGTCAATTCTGCGGTGCAAAATGCGACCGCATAACAGGAATGCGGACCGCATTCCTGTCGCAGACCCAGGCAGACCTTTAGAGTTTTGGGCGCATTTCTGCGGTCCAATCTGCGGACCGCATTTTGATTCTGCTATCGCATAATGCGACCGTAGATTTTGCTCGGGCTTCTATTTTTCTAAATTTTAAAACCCGGCCCCTTTTTTGATAAAACACCTCAACCCCCTCATTTTAACAATCTTGTTGAACAAATTAAGAGAGAGGAAGAGAGGGTCTTGAGAGA
>MU694902.1:201062-221649 GCA_026770625.1 Nicotiana glauca | reverse complement strand
TAATGTCAAATATGACTTGTGTGCAAAATTTGAGGTCAATCGGACGTGATTTGATAGGTTTAAACGTCGAAAATAGAAGTTGGAAATTTCAAGGTTCATAAAGCTTGGATTGGAGGTCGAATGATGATTTTAGCGTTGTTTGATGCGATTTGAGGCCTCGAGCAAGTCCGTAATGTGTTATGGGACTATTTGGTATGATTCGTTTGGGTCCCGGGGGCCTCGGTTGGATTCCGGATGATTAACGGATCAAATTTGGAAGTTGAAGAAAAGGCTGAAGGATGCTGCTTCTGTCATAACCGCATCTGTGGTTCTTGGACCGCAGAAGCGAGACCGCAGATGCGGCCAGGCCTTCGCAGAAGTGGCCAAGGGCAGGCCCAGGGGAAACAACAGAAGCGGTCATGAAACCGCAGAAGCAGTTCCGCTTAAGCGGAAATTAGACCGCAGAAGCGGTCCAGCCAAATTTGGCCAGAACCGCAGAAGCGGCCCAAAACCGCAAAAGCGGTATCCGCAGAAGCGGAAATGGAACCGCAGAAGTGGAAAGGGTTGGAGGCAGAAGACTTGTTTTAAGTCGAGGTTTTGGCTCATTTCACCCATTTTCTCATGGCTTGGGGTGATTTTTGGAGAGCTTCAAAGGGGGATTTCATCATCTATGTTAAAGTAAGTTACCCCTACTCATTTCCAAGTTAAATACAAGATTATATCATGGAATTAGACATGAAAGTTGTGGGAAAAATTGGGATTTTGGGAAGAAAACCTAGAAACTTGATAAATTGGATTTTACCACGAATTTGAGCATGAAATTAGGAGTGAATTATGTATTTGAGCTAGTGAAGCTATGGGTAGTGTATATCTTCGAGAAATTTTTGAACCCGGGCATGTGGGCCTGAGGGCATTTTGGTCATTTCACTAAGCGGAGTTGGGAATTTGTATAATTTGAATTGTTAACAAGTATTCGAGTATATTCTCATTAGTTTGCCGTTATTTGGCTAGTTTCGAAACATTTGGCAACGATTCGAGTAGTCGGGAAGGCTTGGAGGTCGTCTATGGATCTTCGGAGCGAGGTGAGTCTCCTTTCTAACCTTGTAAGAGGGAATTGTCCCCACAGGTGAAATAATTGATTATGTACTCCTATATTTGGGGTCTACGTACGCACGAGGTGACGAGAGTCTGTGCATAGCTACTATTATGCTATTGTCCGGGTAATTAGGACCCATAAGCATGTTATACTTGGATTATTTATGAACTCATTGATAGCTTGAATTGTTTAAATCACCTTGGATTGGTAAAGGAATTTAAAAAGAGATTAAACATCATTTTTGTTTCC
Organism: Nicotiana glauca; assembly: GCA_026770625.1. Lineage (NCBI taxonomy): Eukaryota > Viridiplantae > Streptophyta > Magnoliopsida > Solanales > Solanaceae > Nicotiana > Nicotiana glauca. The sequence goes on along the minus strand of MU694902.1, from coordinate 220,325 downwards.
TGAATTGTTAAAAAGAGAAATTGTCTTATTTGGATAAATATCCGCGATAAATTCTTAATTGAGTACTAGAGCATGTATTTTATGTGTACCTGCGTCGCATGCATGATTCGCAAGCAGGGTATGTGTTTATTTATGGAACGGGCCGAACGCCTCGGCAGATTAAATAGATGCATCTATGGTTCGGGCCGTTCGACACTCGGCAGTGCACATTTTACATTCCTATTGGATCGGGCCATCGCCTCGGTATGAGTTGCGCATGTTATTTTTCGTTTGGGAATTCTAAATGTGAAATTTGCCTTCGTGGCTTGATATAAATTGATAAGATAATAAAGAAAAAACCTGGGAAGCCCTTGATTAATTGTTGAAGGTGTTTACCTGTTTTCTGGCTTAGCGAATTAGAACTACTATATAAATCCATGATCTTTCCTCACATTTCTAGGATATTGATAATCGACCTCTAGTAAGTGTCGAAGTTGACCATCTCGTCTCTACTTATTCAGGCGGGATACTCATTGAGTACACGTTGTTTACATACTCATACTACACTTCTGTGCATTTTTGTTGCACATGTATATGTATCTCTAGCAGCCTACTAGGCGTAGCAGCGCGGATGATTCTGGGACTAGGTGAACTGTATTATTCGAGGCGACCCAGAGCTAGTGTAGTTCCTTTCATCTTTTTGTATTTTATTCCCTGTCCACTGTACTTCAGACAGATGTTGTATTTTATTTACCTTATCAGTAGTTGCTCATGCACTTATGACACCCGGTTCTGGGATGGTTTTCGAAAGATTTGTGCTAATCATTTATTACTTAATCTGAATTGAAGTAGAGATTGTTTTAATTATGGAAAATTGAAGGAAAAATCTTAGATTTTCAAAGGTATTAAAAGAGAATTTAATTGATAATTTAGTTGGCTTGCCTGACAGAGGTGTCCGACGCCACCACGACCCTTAGTGGATTTTGGGTCGTGACAGGTTTTCATCTATTACATCACCTCTGACTAAATTGACCCAGAAGGGTTCTCCCTTCCATTGATCCGATGATTGTAAGGCAAGCTTTCAAAAGCTTAAGACAACCTTGACTACAGCACCAGTTCTTGTGTTGCCTTCCTATTCAGGGATGTATACGGTATATTGTGACGCTTCGCGCATTGGCTTGGGTTGTGTATTGATGCAGGAGGGGAGAGTTATTGCATATGCCTCCCGTCAGCTGAAGTTTCATGAGAAAAATTATCCTATGCACGATCTGGAGTTGGCGGCAATTGTTCATGCTCTTAAGATATGGAGGCACTACCTGTATAGGGCGTCATGTGAGTTTATACTGATCATCGCAGCTTGCAGTATTTGTTCAAGTAGAGGGATCTCAATTTGAGGCAAGTAGGTGGCTTGAGTTACTGAAGGATTATGATATCACCATTCTTTATCACCTAGGCAAGGCAAATATGGTCGCAGATGCCTTAAGCAGAAAAGCAGAGAGTATGGGTAGCTTGGCATTCATTCCAATATAGGAGAAGCCCCTAGCTTGGGATATTCAGTCCTTGGCTAACAGACTTGTGAGGTTAGATATTTTAGAGCCCAACCGAGTTCTTGCATGTGTTGTTGCCCAATCTTCATCATCAGAGGAGATCAAGGCCCGACAGTTTGACGATCTGCATTTGGCAATTCTCAGAGAGTCAGTGCTACAGGGTAGTGCCAAGGAGGTTTCGATTGGAGAGGATGGTGTCCTGCGACTTCAAGGTCGCCTATGTGTTTCTAATGTTGATAGCTTGAGGAAGGGGATTCTAGAGGAGGCACACAGTTCACTGTATTCTATTCACCCAGGTGCTACGAAGATGTATCGTGACTTGAGACATCATTATTGGTGGCGACGGATGAAGAAGGACATAGTGGAGTATGTTGATAAGTGTTTGAATTGTCAATAGGTCAAGTATGAGCACTAGAGGCCAGGTGGCCTACTTCAGCGGATGCTCATTCCTAAATGGAAATGGAAGCACATCACTATGGACTTTGTAGTGGGATTGCCCAGGACCTTGCGGAAGTTTGATGCAGTGCGGGTCATTGTTGACAGGTTAACCAAGTCATCACACTTTATTCCAATTGTGACTACTTACTCTTCAGAGAGGTTGGCTCAGGTTTACATTCGATAGATAGTCCAGTTGCACGGCGTGCCTGTTTCCATCGTATCATATAGGGGCCCTCAGTTCACTTCTCATTTCTAGAAAGCTGTTTAGGATGAGTTGGGGACCCATGTGGATCTTAGCACAGCATTTCATCCACAGACAGACAGGCAATCGGAGCATAGAGTTCAGATCTTGGAGGACATGCTTAGAGCATGTGTGATTGACTTTGGGGGTCAGTGGGATCAATTTTTGCCTTTGGCAGAGTTTGCTGACAACAACAGTTATCAGTCCAGCATTGAGATGGCCCCATATGAGGCCTTGTACTGTCGGCGATGTCGTTCTCCGATCGGGTGGTTTGAGCTCGGGGAGGCTAATTGTATGGCACGGATCTGGTGAAAGATGCCTTGGAGAAGGTGAAGCTAATTCAGGAAAGACTTCGCACAGCACAGTCCAGATAGGAGAGCTATGCGTATCAGAAGGCATGTGATGTATCATTCATGGTTGGCAAGAAAGCCCTCTTGAAATTCTCTCCAATGAAAGGTTTCATGAGGTTAGGGAAGAAGGGCAAGCTGAGCCCAAGGTTTATTGGCACATTTGAGGTGTTGAGGCGAATTGGGGAGGTTTCTTATGAGCTTGCTCTACCCCCCAGTTTATCGGGAGTTCATCCAGCTTTCCACGTGTCCATGCTCCAGAAGTATCACGCCGACTTGTCCCATGTGTTAGACTTTCGTACTATTTAGTTGGATGAGAGCCTAAGTTACGAGGAGGAGCCAGTTTCCATTATTGATAGGCAGGATTGCCAGTTAAGATCCAAGAGGATTTCAGCGGTAAAGGTCCGGTGGAGGGGCCAACCAGTCGAGGAGGCGACCTGGGAGTCCGAGGAGGATATGCGGAGCAGATACCCTTATTTATTCAGCACCTCAGGTACTTTTCTATGTCCGTTTGAGGATGAATGTTTGTTTAAGAGGTGGAGGATGTAACGACCTTGTAAGTCCCCGTGAAAACTTGTACTCAAAACCTAGTAGCTCGTAGTGCCCAGTTCCGAGTATGTGTTAGGAATGTGTGAAATTCTACGGTCCAGACCCTTTGTACTGATCTAGCATTTAAAAATCAAGAATCAAAGTTTTCCAGAAAAGTGCTATTATGCGGTCCAGAATGCGGTCGCAAATCAAGTATGCGGACCGCATTTCTGTTGCAAAGTGAGTCAGGATGTTAGTCAAAATTGAGGTCAAAATGCGGTCCATTATATGATCACATATTTGGTATGCGGACCGCATTTCTGCCGCAAACCCAAAAAAAAATGTTCAAAGTTTTGGAGCACTTTTGCGGTCCATTCTGCGGACTGCATTTCCTCTTTGCGATCGCATACCTGACTCGGGGCTCCAATTTTTCTAATTTCTAAACCTTACCCCTTTTTCAATAAAACACCCCAACCTTTCATTTTAACACATCTTCTGAACAAAACTAGAGAGAGGGAAGAGAGAATTTGTGAGAGAGAAAGTCTTATCTCCATCAATTTGATTTTTCAAAGTCACCTAGGCCAGGAAATTTCAAGTAATTGTCTTTGTCATCGTTCTTGCAGGTAAAATCCCCAACCCTTTTTATTGGTTTTTATATTTAAATAAAAGGGGGATTCTCATGCATTGATTCTTGAAAAATATAAGTTTAGCCATACATGCATGTTCTTTAATATCTAAAATCTAGTAAGAGGAATTGGGTAGGAGTAAAGATTTGCAAAAAGGAGCGGTTGATCACCTAAATAAGTTCGGGTTGTATTTGTGAACTTCAATTCTAAGATATATGTGTTAACTTGTGAACTAGGTTGACGGTACTAGGCTGTTTGGTGAATTGAAAGTAGACGTTAAAAAGGGAATTTGACTCCAGGTATGTATGGCTAACTTTAACCTTTGTAAAGTCACCCTGTTTGGTGTATGAGTAATTGATACGTGTTATTTACGTGAACTATTTTGTGAATTTTGGTTGTTTCACGGGTGTTAAGGCAAGATGGCCTATTTCATAAATTTTTGTGATTTATATGCCTTGAACATTGTTGGTTATACGTTTTGATGTGATGGTGTGAATAAATGGCAACAAACTAAGTGTGTACGTGAATGTGTTTATGAGGTAAGGGCTGTGTAATAAATGATGGAAAGAAGCCGTAATTGGTGTAATTAAAACAACTGTGGTAATATCATGTGTGGCTTGTCGTAGACAATTATCGTTGTGACTTATATTGTATACGGGCTGTTGGATATGATGGAAATGGTACTGAGGTTAATGAAAACTCATTGTGAAATTGTTAATGTTGTTGTGAAATGATATTCTGGATGGCCTGAAGCCATATGATTGAACTGTGAACTATTGTTGTTGTGTGAAATGTGATTGTCCGGTGTGATCGGGTTGCGCACTGCAACACGAAGTTATAAGGTGTGGGTTGTGGCAATAAGGGTGGCCGAGGTAATAAGGGTGGCCGAGGTAATAAGGGTAGAAAAGTAATCGAAATCACAACTAAAATGAAAATATATGAAACACTTGAGTATGAAATGATGTTGAAAGGGGAAAAAGGAGAGGTTGTGAAACTTGTTGGCTTTGGTTGTTCCTTTCATGTGCATTTGATTGTTGATTCTATTACTGTTTGTTATATGTGTATTGATTGATTTTACTTGGGGTAAAGTTTGTTCATACATACCAGTACAATTTAAATGTACTGACGTCCCTATTTGCCGGGAGTGCTACATTCTTGTTATGATTGTAGGTGGTTCTATAGCAGGTACTCCGGTCCACCGACAGTAGCACTCCTCCACTTTCCATCAGCTGTATTGGTGAGCCCCTTTCCTTTCAGGGCCCTGCGTGGCTCATGCCGTTTTTCTTCCCGGAGTCTTATTTTGGTATTTGTGTAAGGTATAGCCGGAGCCTTGTTACCAGCAAGTATTATAAAACTCTTTTGTATTCCTAGAGGCTCCGTAGACAGGAAATGTGGGTTATGTACTTATGTATTTTGTATTTGGGCAGTATAACTTGTAGACCACATAAAGTAAGCATGTATGTTATGTATATTTCGTAAGAATGTATTTAATCATAAACGGCTATTTCACTTGAATAATGGGTATTGAAATCACGGGGTAACACGTGGTTTAGGAAAGGCACCCAGGGCTACCCGGTCGAGCGCCAATCGTGCCCCTCGGTTTTGGGGCGTGACAGACCCGAACGGTCGTTTTGCCTTTTAGAATCCCGTTCCCCCAAATAAAAATTTTCGTGCTTGCTTTAACTAATTTACGACCTGCGGGAATGGTTAGTTCGGGATTTGAAAGAATTTGGGTTGATATATGCTCATTTGATTCCTTAAGAATTTCTTAAAAGTCTAAGTTTGACTTTGGTCAATATTTTTAACAAACGATCCTAGATTTGTGTTTTGACGGTCCCGGATGGTACGAGGGAAAATATTGGACCTAGGCATATACTCGAAATCGAATTTCGAGGTCCCTAGGCCGAGTAATGAATTTTTATTAGAAATTGTTAAACTGAAATTCCAAGGATCTAAAAAAACTAAATAATGATTGATAACGTTTGTATCGGGCTCGTGGATTGGTTCTGGAGCCCGGCACATGTCCAATATAATATTTACGACTTGCCCGCAAAAGTTGGTGTCAATTCGAGTAGTTTAAGTGCGTTTCGGCTCATTAGAGGAGAATTAAGAACTCGAAGTTCATAAGTTTGATTCAATTGGTTTTAGGGGGTGATTCTTAGATTTTGATTTGTTTCGGGCGTTCCGAAGGTTCGAGTAGGTCCGTTTCATGATTTTGGACTTGTCGATATGTTCGGACGGGGCCCAGGAGCCCAAGTGTCAAACGGACAAGGCTCGAGTGAAGTTAAAAAGGTTGGGAAGTGCTGAAGTTGTTGCTTCTGTCATAACCGCACCTGCGGTTGGTCGGCTGCAGGTGCGAAACCGCAGAAGCAGTCGTTCCTTTGCAGATGTGGCCAAGGCTGGCCAGGCCCAAAATTGTAGAAGCGGGTCCCAAGCCGCAGAAGCGGCCCCGTAGAAGTGGCCTCAAAATCACAGAAGCTGTTCCACCCCGTTTGGCCAACTTTCACAGATGCGGTCTCTTCCTTGTAGATGCAGTCCCCTGACCGCAGATGCGGTCCCCTGACTACAGATGCGGAAATCGCTGAATCAGTGAGCTTCATTTATTATGGGTTCTAAGTCGATTTTGCCATATTTCACTCCTCCATTGAGCGATTTTAGAGCTTTTGAGAGAAGACCTTCACCTAGCTTCTTGAGGTAAGTTTATTCTATCTATTTCTAGTTTATACTTGTGTCTTAGATAGATTAAACACTAGTATTAAGGTGAAATCATGGGGTTAGAGCAAAAACCTAGGGTTTTGACAAAAGTTGGATTTGACCATGAAGTTTATTAGGAAATGAATTAGAAATCATATATTATTCATCCTTGGGTTATGAAGAATAACTTCCCTTGAAAATTTTCGGAATCCGGGCATGTGGGCCCAGGGTCGAATTTTAGGAAACTTTAAAGGTGGGGAATTGCTTAAATAGTTAGAATATGATCTTGTAAGCTTGTATTGACTAGTTCCTACCTCGTTTATCTAGTTTTGGATCGTTCGGCTCCAAATTGAGAGTTCGGGCTCGTTCTTGGTATTGGAAGTGCACTTTGGAGCGAGGTGAGTCTCCTATCTAACCTTGTAAGAGGGAATTGTCCCCATAGGTGATGTGATCTAATAATTTGCTATTAAATGCAGGGACTACGTACGCACTAGCTGATGAGAATCTGTGCATAACTACTATTGTGCTAAGTCTGGGTAGTTTAGGACCCAAAAGCATGCTTTATGTGGTATTTTTACAACTCTATTTTTAGTTTGGGTTGTTTAATCGTGGAGATTACGATAAATGAGATTAGTTAAGAGGAACATGACCATTCTTGGCTTTTAAAAGAGAAGATGATAATTCAATGAGTAATTGCTCCCCAGTTATATATTATTGTCTGCCTGTTGATGTGTTTAATTATATGTGACCGCGTCGCATGGTCGATTCGCGAGCGGGGTAATAGATGCATCTATGGTTCGTGTCGTTCGACCCTCGGCAGTGCACAATTTACTTTATGTTGGATCGGGTCGTACGACCTCGGCACTATTTGCGCCTGCTTCACCCAATATTTTCCATGAATGAGTTTATTATTTGTCCTGAGATGGAAGTTGCCAGCGGTGGCATTACTTAGGAGAGAACCTGTTAGTTCTTGCTATATACTGCTATTCATTTGTTTTTATCCGTGCATAGTATAATTACTATCTCATATTATTTGACCCTATTAAGTGTCAAGTCGACTTCTCGTCTCTACTTCTTCGAGATTAGACAGGATACTTACTGGGTACATATTGTTTATGTACTCATACTATACTTCTGTACTTAATTGTATAGGATCTAAGGCAGGTATATCTGGTTATTAGTCTGGTACGTATCTTTGAGCCTATTCCAAGACTTCCACGGTGAGTTGCTCCCCTCCTGTGCCATTCAGCAGCTTGATGGAGTTTCTCTTTATTTATTTTTACTGCCTATTCTATTTTGGATAGTAGGATAGGATTGTTCTTTTGTATATTCTACTAGTTGCCCATAATTTGTGAAATCATGTCTTGACACACACATTTGTAGAGTATACTATTGGGATTTGTATAATTATTTTGGGTACCTTACTGGTTATTACTTGTTTTAACCTTAATTTAAGAGATTTCTAAAATTAGTTGGTAAAGGTAAAATGAGAACTTATTTATATTTCCACGCTGGCTTGCCTGGCACTGGTGTTGGGTGCCATCATGACTTATTGTGTAAATGGGTCATGACAAAGAAAATGCACAACTCACTTAGGACTGCTCGGACCCGACTCTTAAGTTAAAGCAACTAGCATAGTCATCATAAAATTAAAGCACATGAGAGTCAATCACAAGAGTCAAAAGATAAGCCTCAGTGTCGGAAAAAAGTCACACATATTTTCAAGGCATATAATTATAAAGACCATGAGGAAATTACTTAGTTCGAATGCTCCAGACCTAAGCCCCGATATAAAATATTTCAAAAGCGCAAATTACTCAAGCTTCTTCCCATTCATTATCAATTCAAAAAGAAGACAAGAGTAATGAAAATATTTGTCTGTTTTTCATTGGACTTTAAACCCTCAAGAAAACTTTCTAGGAAGTCCATCGTCGGTAAAAATCCAAAACTTTATAAAAAATCTACCTATAAAAAAACCTACTACTCGGTTCAAAGAGTCATCCCTTGAAAAAGAACCTTGGCCATAAGAAAAACCAAGAGGGATTATTTCTACCTAATTTTTTTTCAACACACATAAAATACCACAACTAATATAGCATAGAAAATCACTCAAACAATCTCTTCACCCCACACTTAAAATTATTCATTGTCCCCAACGCACACCCATAAATATATTAGAGTAAAAGAAACTCACTGGTAGGCCAAAGGACGAAGCATTAGCATCTCACAGGGTATTCAGACTTCTCCCAGACTTGGTTCTTTGTGCGGGCAGCCCACACTTTGTTCTAACCATCTCACATCTCACTTGATTTCGCTTTCTTCCAATAACCTTGCTTCCCATGCTCCTAGAGAAGTAAAACACAACACTACAATAATAAAAAAATAAATAAAATAAAAAAGTAATAGAAAATAGTAAATTTGGGTTGCCTCCCAACAAGCGCTTGATATAATGTCGCGACACGACGCGAATCAATTTTTGTCTCCACCTCGAGCTTATGAATTGAACTCCAAGTTTTGTTTCAAGTTTATGATTATGCTCCTGGTCCGGTACAAATTATTGCGAGCTATAAATTAAATAAATTCACATGCACTTTTTGGCTCTCTACTGAAAAGTGTCACCTTGCCTATACGGCCTTGAAAATTTCAAAATATAAGGCTCATCTACCTCTTCCCTGTCCAAACATAATGTGGATAAGTGTTTGGAATGAAGTCCGATGTGCTCAAATACATTAACTTCAAGATTTTCGACATCCTCAACACCAATCACACTAGAGTCAACTAAATTTATATCCTCAACGTCTCTGATTGACTCTAGTATTACTTCTTCAACATCGGCATTCTCAAATTCTAGTTGGTTAGATTATTGGTGCTCTACTCTGACCTCATCCATTAGAACCTCAATTTCGGTATCTAATTCATGCTCTTCTTGGCTGCTATCCACAATATTTGCTTGTTGAACATTAAATGCTTCAACTAGTTGACTCACTTGTGCCTCTAGGTTGTGAATAGTAGCATCTTGCCTTTGTATGTGCAGTTTTTTCTCATTATGTTGTTCTTCAAGGAGCCTTAGCATATCCTTGATCTCTTTCGGGTCATCATTCGTGGGTTCTTTGTTCCTATTAACTTCGCAAGTAAAATAAGAACCATCAAAGTAAGGGGTCGCGGAAGATAAGAAATATAAGCACAACCATGAAAGTGACCATCTTGACTACGGTGCACATAACTCGTTCTCGAAAATATTTTGATACTTCTGCCATGGGTGATTTCCTCCATAATAAGCATTAGGAAGATCAATAGTAGAATTCCCAACATCGAAACTCTCATAACTCCAAGATGCCATGTTTCTCAATTAAACAAGTAAAACTAGAAATAAAAAAATTAAATACTAAAAAAAAAGTTCAAACATGAAACCTAGGAATATATACACCTACAGCTACATCGTTAATTCCTGGTCAACGGCGCCAGATTCGATCACGCCCAACTATGCCTCCTAAGAGGTCTAGCGGTCGTTGCAAATATAATCTGGTTTACAAGTCCTTAGCCGAATCCCACAGAGAACTAAGGCTTAGCTATAATTGTTTACTATCACTAAGAAAACAAGCCAGAACACTTCCTAAGTTATAAATATAAAGGTTTTTATGTCTAATTAATTAACTAACAATTAAAGCAGTAATTAACAACTAAAGATAATAAGGGTTGGAGACAAGATTAAGGAGATCTAGTGTGATAATTTCCCCAATTATCGGAATCCTTCCCACTAAATCTTCATATAATTTTGCATAAGTATTCTCTGCCGATCGTGAGTTTCTTTGGGTGTTGTATCTCTCTCTTGATCAACTACCACAACTTACTAGAAGTATTCTCTCGAAATATACTAGCTGGCACTAATTCACCGCTCACTACGATCACACCAAGGTTTTGTTATCTCTAATCCCGCCTTTAAACCCTCCGTATTAATCTCTCACATACGTTAGGAGTGATGTTGTTTAACAACTACCTAAATGTGTACTCTCTCTCGAGCAGTACACACTAAATAGGCACAGTCAATTGATGGACATTCAATCAACAGCAACAAACACATAGTTGAACAAGTAGAGAAATTAAATGGCTCAATTATATAAAAACATAACAAAAGTTTATCCTACAAAGGTTCCATCAAAACCCTAGATAATAAATTAGCTATTCATAATAGTATGCAAAACTACAACACTAGAATTCATAAACAATAATGGAAATAGAGGAAGAGAGAGGGAAAAACATGAAGTTGAATCCTTCTCTTTTATCCAAGTGTGTTCTTGCCTCCCTAAACTCTTCTCTTCCTATAGAGTAGTGGATCCCCCTTAAAAACACATTTTAGGATGTATTTATAGCAGCTTGGGATTATATGGGCCGAATTTCCTTCTTCTATTTTGGGTTGGAAAATCTTCTTTTTTCCGCCCCGATCCCGGTCTGGCGAAGTGAACCTTTCTTCGCTATCCGGGACCTTTTTGGTTTCTTCTGCCCCGGTCTGGCGAAGTGAACATCACTTCCTTGCTTGGGACTTTTCTCTTCAACTCTTTTTTCACCAATTTTTCTCCCACTTAATCCTTTTTCGCATAAGTTTGTTCCTACACATAAGAAACACATAATGAGCATATTTTCACTTCAAAAGCAGTATGATCTCCCACAACTCACACAAGAATAAACACACAAACACACTCAAAACATACATTTTTCATTATTTATCATTCACTCTCAAACTATCTTCATATCTAGAATTTGTTGTGTCGGGCCCAAGTCCTTTATATCAAATGACTTGGATAAATCTTTCTTCAACTTTGCGATCAACTCCTTATTTTTTCCTACAATTAACATGTCATCCACATACAACAACAAAATAATAAAATTTTTGTCAGAAAAACTTTTGAAGTATACACATAGATCAGAATATGTCTTTATGTAAGTTTGACTTTTCATGAATGAGTCAAACTTCTTGTACCATTGCCTTGGTGCCTGCTTCAACCTATAAAGACTCTTATTCAGTTTTCACACCATGTGTTTCCTTTCAGCTACTTTAAATCCTTCTGGCTGCTCCATATAAAACTACCCTTCCAAATCTCCATGAAGAAATGCAATTTTCACGTCCAATTACTACACTTCAAGATCTAGGCTAGCTACTAAGCTCAAATTTTTCGAATATAAGTCATTTTGACAACAGGTGAGAAAATTTCGTCAAACTCAATACCTTTCTTCTGTATCTGACCAACTTGCCATTTGAGTGGTCTTTTACCCTTTGGAAGTTCAACTAGCTTGTACGTGCCATTTTTCTGTAGTGATTCCATTTCTTCTTGCATGGTTTTTACCCACTGGTTCTTTTCTGGATGGGACAACAACTCTTTAAGACTTTGTGGCTCCCCTTCATTATTGAGGAGGACATTCTGTGGCAGGGTAACTGCATGACTCTACCCTTGGCCTTTCTGATCTCTTCAGAGGTTAAGGTTGTTCTTATTACTGAGTAGGGTACTCCATTTGCTCAACATCATAATTAAGTTGCTCCCATGCTCAATAACCTCATAAGGTTGTTCCCCATGCTCGACAATCTCGTCGGTCCTACTTTCTACACTTATGAGATTGTTAAAAGTAGAAGGAATGGCAACTAGGTTAGGGATTATACCATTCTTTGTCTTCTCTGACTTGTCATCTACACTTCCAACTTCACTTTCTCAGAAGACTACATCTCTGCTTCTGATGACCTTCTTCTTTACATGATCTAATAATCTATACCCGAACTCTTCATCTCTATATCTGATGAATATGCAGGAAGTGGATTTATCATCCAGCTTTGTTCTCTGCTCATTTGGTACATCTACAAAATCTCTGCAACTGAACACCTTTATATGTGAGTAGGAAACTTCCTTGTTGGTCCAAACTTGTCACGACCCAAAATCTATGAAAGGCCGTGATGGCGCCGGACACTTCGGTCAGGCAAGCCAACATTAAATAATTAATTAAACTCTCATTTTAATGTTTTTGGAACCATAAATTTACTTTAATTTAATTAGTAAAAAAGTAATCTTTACTGAATAAATAAAAGTATTTATAACTTTAAACACTAAATATCCCATAATCACTCTAGAACACGGTGTCACACGTGCATGAGCAATCACTAGGAGAATCGAAGGAAATACAATAACTGTCCGGAATACAAATTTGGACAGAAAGTAAATGCAGTACTCTGAAAGCGACTCTTCTGGCTGCGGGTCGTTTCGAGAGATGCAACTCACCTAAGTCTCTGTATCAACCATGCTGCTACGCCCACTAGGCCACTAGGGGTACATGTGTGTGTGCAACAAAAATGCATATCAACTGTAATATGAGTACGAAAATAACGCGTACCCAGTAAGTATCCAGTCTAACCTCGAAGAAATAGTGACGAGGGGTCGACTCCGACACTTACTAGTGATCCAATAATATCAGGTATAGTAAAAGGGGAATAAACATGAAGCAGAGCAAGTATATGAAATAAACAAGTATAAACACGTGATACAATTCCCCTCTTCATAATTTTACTCAAGCTCTCAACTAGCAAGTTTTTTCCGTAACTGGAGCATATATATATATATATATATATATATATGGTGGATTTAATTAAGGAAATTGACATAATTCAAGTCAGGGAAAAATCCCCCAAATTCACTAGCTTCTAGCCAAATGCCACGCATGATTCCATGAGAATAGTATATATATATATATATACATATATATAGGAAATGCCGAGGCATACGGCCCGATCCAACATAAAAGTAAATTCTACACTGCCAGAGGGTTGAATGGCGCGAGCCGTAAATGCATCTATTAACCTACCGAGGCGACCGGCCCGCTCCTATGAGAGTAGTAGAAGTAAATACCCCGCTCGCGAATCATACGTGCGACACAGTCAAATATAGATTTAAGGAATTTTCCCGCTCGTGAATCATACATGCGACACAGTCAAATATAAATTTATTACTAAATCAAAGTCCTTTTCTTAATTCTTTTCAAAAATAGAGACAATTGAACGTGAAGCTTTTAAGGAAATTTTCCCCGCTCGCGAAACATACATGCGACGCGGTTACACATAGATTTCTTAAGTTATTATAAAATTCCTCAATTCTTTTCGAAAGTAGTAAGTTTAATGGAAGCACTTAAATTCTTAAATTCCTCAATTAAAATACCTTTCAACACAATTATTATGCAACCTCAAATCTTATTTCTTCTCAAGGCAAACAATAACATCAATCAACAACAATATCAATAAAGCATGATGTAACCTAGGACTACCCGGACATAGGCATAATAGTAGCTACGCACGGACTCTCATCACCTCGTGTGTACGTAGCCCCCACATATTTAATTATTTCACCTATGGGGTTAATTCCCTCTTACAAGGTTAGAAAGGAGAATCACCTCGCTTTGAAGTTCCATAATCGACTTCCAAAGCCTTTCCGACGACTCAAATCGATACACCACGCTCCAAAACTAGCCAAATAATGGACAAACAATAAAAATACACCCTAATACTTATAACAATTCAATTTATATAAATTTCCAACTCCACTCAAAAAGTTGACAAAATCGCCCTCGGGCCCACGTGCCCGGTTTTCTAAATTTTTTGAAGATAAAATTTACCCATAACCTTACGAACTCAAATATATAATTTATTTTAATTTCATGCCCAAATTCGTGGTAACAATCCAAAAATACTAAATCTTAGGTTTCCTACCAAAACCCCACAATTTCCCACATTTCCATGTTCAAATCCGTATATACTCATGTATTTAACTCAAAACTAGTATGAACCACATACCTCATGCTTGGTGACAAAAATTGCACTCCCAAGTTGCTCCAAAATCGGCTCCTATGAAAGATTTGGAATAAAAGGAGCCAAAATCCATTTTTAAAACACTTCACTGCCCAGCGACATTTCACCTGCGGTCTCGCAGGTGCGGACCAAATACCGCATCTGCAGTCCAGGGCTCCTAGCCTATTCCCACTTCTGCACCTTCTCTTCCGTAGGTGCGGTCCCGCTTCTGCGGTGAGTTGAGCGTATCTGATGTCGCATCTCTCCCCCACCGAAATCGCATATGTGACAATAGGGCCGCTTCTGCAGCTCCGCACCTGCGGCCGAAGCCTCGCAGGTGCGGTTACACCAGAAGGCAGTTGCTCAATTCTTCTTCTAACTCCAAATTCGATCCGTTAATCACCCAGAATCCACCTGAGGCCCCCGAGGCCTCATCCAATCACATAAACCAGTCCCATAACATAACACGGACATTCTCGAGGCTTCAAATCACAACAAAGAATGTCGAAATCACAAATCACACCCCAATTCGAGCTGTATGAACTTTAGAACTTAGAACTTCTTCATTCGATGCCAAAACCTATCAAATCACATCCGGTTGACCTCAAATTTTGCACACAAATCATATTCGACATTACATACCTACTCCAACTTCTAGAATCGGAATCGGAATCCGACCCCGATATCAAAAGGTCTACTTCCGGTCAAACTTCTCAAAAACCTTCAAATTTCTAACTTTCGCCAAATGACTCCAAAATAACCTATAGACCTCCAAATCCACTTCTGGTCGCGCTCCCAATACTAGAATCACCATATGAAGCTATTTACAGACTCAAAATCTCAAACGGACATCGATAACACTGAAATGAACTTCAACCCAAACTTATGAAATTTTTCCAAAATGCTAACTTACACAATATGCACTAAAACGCTCTTGGGTCATCCAAAACCCGGTCCGGACATACGCCTAAGTCCAAAATCATCATACAAACCTCCGGAAACCTTTAAATCCTAATTCCGAGGTCATTTACTCAAAAATCAAATCTTCGAAGTCATTTACTTAAAAATTCAATCTTAGTCAATTCTGCCAACTTAAGGCTTTTGAAATGAGAATTTTCTTTCCAAATCAACCCTAAACTTCCCGAAATTCAATTTCGACCATGCGTAAAAGTCCTAATAGCTTAAGAAAAGATTCTCAGGGCCTCAAGCTGCTTAACGACGCGCTAGGGCACAAAACGACCGGTCGGGTCGTTATAAATCTCTCTCTGTGATGTCAAATTCCAATAGAATTGATGGAATCCTATTGATTAGGTAACAGGTTGTCTAAACTGCTTCACCCCAGAATAAGTTAGGCAGTTTAGCCATTCTAAGCATGCTGCTCACCTTCTCACCAATGGTGCGGTTCATCCTCTCGGCTACGCCATTGTGTTGTGGGGTTTCAGAAACTGTCTTTTCATGCTTGATCCCATGAATTGGATAGTAATCTTCAAATTCCCTTGAAATGTACTCACCTCCAGTGTCACTTCGGAGATGCTTCAGCCTTTTACCCGTCTCCCTTTCCACCAGAGCATGAAACTTCTTGAAAACTTGAAACACCTGATCTTTAGTTTTCAAGATATAAACCCATAATTTATGTGAAACATCATCAATAAAAGTAAAAAAAAGTATTTGTTACCGCCCATCGATTCAATTTCCATTGGACCACAAACATCAGAATATACCAAATTAAGTATATTCACAAAGTTTTATGCTGCTTACCAAATAAATAATAGTAATAAGGTTTTATCGTTGTACCTTTGGCAAAATAGATGAGTGACTTCCTGGCAAGAATTTGAAATCCCTTCTCGCTCATATGACCCATTCTTTTGTGCCACAAATCTGCAAAAATCTCATCTTGTGTCGCGTTTAATTCACCTCGACATATTTCTGCATTCGTCATGTACAACGTGCCACGAGCAACTCCCTTTGCAATCACCAATGATCCCTTGGTGAGTCTCCACTTTTGATTTGCAAAATAGTTCTCGTATCTATTTCAGTCTAAAGCAATTCCCGAGATCAAGTTCATCCGTAAATTAGGTATATGACGTACGTCCTTTAGAACCAATATGCATTCGACATTTGTCTTGATACAAATATCATTGATCCGCGCAATCTTTAAGTAACTGGTGTTAACCATTCTCACAGTTCCAAAATCACGTGCTACATATCTGCAAAAAATTTCTTACCGGTGTGGCATTGTAAGATGTTGTTGTATCAACCACCCATTTCGACTCTGGACCTGACAAGTGCATGCATTCCTTTTCCTCATTTATAAAGAGGACAACATTATCATTGTTTTGCACCATGGCGGTTGTGTTGTCGTCATTCTTCTGGCCACTACTTTCACCTCCGCCCTTTCTTAGATTTAGGCAATCTCTTTTGAAGTGGCCCGCTTGATCACAATTGTAGCAATTTTTTACTTTTAATTTGGATCGGTTCTTGGATCTCCCACGACCTCTGGATATACCATAGTTTCTTGAACTTCTTTGGTAACTCCTGCCTCTACCTTCTGTGATGAGAGCATGTCCTAGATTTTCAGGCTTCTTTCTCATCTTTTCATTGAGTAGAAGAGCCGATGTGGCGTCTTTCAACCTAATGGTATGGTGAAGGATGGTTGTTGCCAAATTATCGTATGAAGATGGAAATGAGTTTAATGGCAAGATGTATTTATCTTCTTCCTCCATTTTTATACTGAGGTTGGCGAGCAGTGTGATTAGTCCGTCAAACACATTTAAATGTGACAAAAAATTCATATCTTCACCCATATGTAGGGCGTATAGCTGCTTCTTCAGGTACAATTTATTTGCCAGCGTTTTGGACATGTATAGGCTTTCCAACCTTGTCCAAATTTTACATGTGGTGCCTTCATCAATGATGTTATTTACCACATCATCTGATAAGTGCAACTTAATTGCACTAGCAGCCCTTTCATCCAAGTCAGCCCACTCCTCAGCTTTCATGATATCATACTTTTTGGCATCAGCATCTAGTACCTTGTGTAATCCTTGTTGGATGAGCAGATCACTCTCCTTCTTTGTCATGTTGAGAAACCGCTATCTCCGTTGAAATTTTGCTACCTCGTACTTTACTCCAGACATTTTTTTTCACCGAGTATAGTAATGCTGATAGTAAATAGTACTTCTGTGAGCGAGTAGAACCTGTGCTCTGATACCAATTATTTTGAAATAAACCCTCACAGAAATAATATTCATGGTAATAAATATAGAATAATAATGTAGTACCGAGATACGGTAATTACCAAGAATAAAAGAGTGACAATGACACCAAGATTTTTATGTGGAAAACCCATTTGAATAAGGGAAAAACCACGGCCCCGAGAGGAGCAACTGAAATCACTGTAGCAAGAAATTTTACACTTTGTAGGTTCGGATGAAATACTCCAAAGACCACTACAACTCACAAAAGAAATAACCATCTTTTGATATTTTTACCTCACTACAATATCGCTCACTCTCAATTTTTTTTTTGCAGACTATTTTCTTATACCTGTTTGTGATACCTCACTCTTTCTTTCTCTCTTTACTGGTGTGTATTTACAAATGAAAGTAGATGCACCTATTTATAATTGGTGAATGCCCATAATGCTGTATGTAATGACATCAACATCTACTGCAAAAGTTTGCCCAAATCTTTTCTAGTATTGATTTGGTTGGCTTGAAGTTTTCAAAGCAAAAGAAAACTTCTCTTCTTTCACACGTGCCGTGGGATGGACCCTGATGATAGGCTATAATTACGTATTTTAGTCGATTATTACACTCTAATTTACTGCACTTTAGTTGAGTTTGCGCTTTAATCGCTAGTGTTTTGCACTAACGGTGTATTTTATGCCTTGTAGGAGTGATTCTGAGCTATATAGATGTTATGAAATGAATTCAAGTGATTTGGAGCTTTAAAGTCTGAGTAAAAGCCCAAGGAATTAAGCCGGTATCGTATTTGGGGATCAACGAATGATAAAACAACAAAACGAAGACTCGAGTAGGCATATTGCGCATCGTCTAGTAAAATGCACATAACTTTTTTCTCAAAATTCCATTTGGGATCCACAATATATGGTTGGAAATCTAACTCAAAGGGCTTCAACTTTCATGTTTTACGTTTTCCCAAGTTCCAAACGGAACAGGTCGTAACCACAATAGGACCACGGCAGAACACTGCTGCAGATTCTGAAGGCCACTCTGGCCGCGGTCCTGGCGTAACCACGGTAGGACCGCGGCAGAAAGCGTAAATTTCAGGGACCAAAGTGTAAAATACGGGATTTTAAGCCCTAAACCCTATATTAAATGAAGGAAGCTGGCCAAAAGAAGGGGGAGACACTACTTTAGGGTTAGACAACACCCTTGGAGGCAAGAACACGCGAGGAGCAAGGCGGAGAATTCTTCTACGAGTTTTTCCTTCCTCATCCTATTTTTCATTGTTGGTTATGAATTTTAGTATTGTAGTTTTACATACCATTATAAATAGCTAATTTGTTATCTAGAGTTTTGATAGAACCTTTTGTAGGATAAATTCTTGTTATGTTTTTATATAATTGAGCCATAGCTTTTCTCTATTTGTTCAACTACACTTATATTGTGGTTGGTTGAAGAGCTCTCAATTAGCTGTGCCTATTTAGTATGCATAACTTGGGAGAGAGTTCATATTTAGGTAATTGTTAAACAACACCACTCCCAAAGTATATGAGGGATTAATAACCGAGGGTTTAAAGGCGGGATTAGGGATAACGCAACCTTGGGTGCGATCTGAAGTGAGCTGTATTAAAAGCCAACTAGCATAGCTCGGGAGAGTGCGTATAGTAAATTGTTGTAATTATTCGGGAGAGATTTACGGTAATAAGAGTGCTCATGATCGATAGAGAATACTTAGGCGAAATTATAAAAGACATAACGGGAAGGATTCCGACAATATAGGAAATCATAACTCTAGACCTCCTTAATCTTTTCTCTAACCCTCAGTATCGTTAGTTGTTAATTTACTATTTTAATTT